>VXAZ01003480.1:104811-121336 GCA_013399875.1 Gymnorhina tibicen
AAAGAAAGAAAGAAAGAAAGAAAGAAAGAAAGAAAGAAAGAAAGAAAGAAAGTTCTCTGTTACTCTGAAATCTCTTACAATATTTACTCTATTTAATTCGAAGAGGGACATTGTATATATCTATTTGTCTGTGTGTGCATATAACAGAATATATTTAAGGGAAGCAGAAAATGTGTTATTTAAGTAATGATGAAAAAGGCCAGACAGCATTTAATTCTCAGAGAGGATATCTTTTTTCATAGGTGATTAGTGACTAATGTTTATGTTGGATTTATATCAATATACATTTTAAGCTAGGATCGTATTGGTAGATTCTGTCTTCAGACCAGTTTAAAACTATTCTTCATCTCCCCTCTCTTTGCCTTTAAAAGTAATCATTGGTAACAAAAATTTCTACTTGCAGAACCTGGGTTCCTGTGCTGACTGAAATTCAGTGCAAGATAGCTGGCTTGGCTAATGTGTGACCAAAAAAATGATTTAGCTATGTTGATGCCACAGTGGTAATTGCAGTAAAATGAAAGAGGGAAAGGTTTCCTCAAAAAAGCAAGTATGTATTTCCTGAAGCACTTACTAGGTAAGGAGATATGTGAAATTAAAAAATTTTTACTTTCCTAGTTTCAGAAAACTGCCTAATTTCACACATTTTGCTCATTTTAAAGAATCATAAAAGCCAAATGACATTTAAGAAGTTATAGGAAGCAGGACTCCACAATTCTGAACATAGAAAAGCTGAAGTGGATTTCTACACCCAGGCAAGAGTAGAATCATCCTATATCACTGAAATGTCTGACAATGGTTACTTTTTAGAGAACTACTTTCTCAAAATAGACCTGCCATGTAAGTGCTCTGGTTAGTCATCATAAACTAATGAGCTACTTTTCGATAAAATAGGTAGTTTAAGATTACTAGGCATACCAGGTTTTTGTGTGGTGCAAAAAAAGGTAATGAAAGAGGAAAGATGCCATGAAGATGACCATAGCAGGGTGTTAATCACCTATTGTAATAGCAGTTGCACTCTGAGTGAAAGGCTGATGGAGACCACCAAGAGGAGAGGAAAGAAAAAGCTGCTTAATAAAAACTTAATGGAAATAATAGAGATTATATTTAATTTACAGACATAAGAGATAAGAGGATTGAAATATATATATATTTACTACTTTAGCTTTTGTAAACAGCAGTAAAACATCACAACAGGGATTTGACAAAGCCTACATCTATTTTTTTTTCCTTTAAAAAGTGAAGAGTAATTTCAGCATTTGGTTTTTTTTGTTGTTGTTGAAAAATGCTTTAACAAGTGACAGACTTTAATCTTCCATAATTCTGGAAGCAAGACATTCTTTGATAAGAAGCAAGTTTCCCCATCTTAATATTCTTATTCTTTAAAAATGTAGCCAGAATTTATTATCTGCTATGACCCTGAGAAAGTAAGAGGCTAAAGGAAAAAAAATTGCTCAATTCTTCTTCTTCTTCAATCTTAAAAAGAAATATTTGGCTTATGAACACCAGGTAGGAAGACTAGCCCAAATCCAGCGCATAGAAGGCATCTTTCTAGAAACTTCAAGGAACACTGAATTCTGAAGAAATGTCACAAGTCTCCAGCAAAAGTCTGGCCCTTGCTTCATTACAAAAACCCAACAGGAATAGTCTAATTAGTGGCAAACAGCAAAGCCCTCTCACAATCTCTTACACCACAGGAATAATTCATGCTCTGGAATCTGGAATCACCCCACAGCCACTAACTATGCATCTAACCAAAGGTGCTGTGGGTGCGTCTTGGCTGGAGATGTGGTTGTGCAGGCAAAATACACTGCTGAAACCAAGAGTGAAACACAAGATGAATGTCCTTATGCCAAAGGCTGACACGGGGATAAGCTGAGCTGAGCAAAGGCCACGGAGAGCTGAATGGTGGCTGCTAGGATGAGAAAGGTGGGAAGGGTGAAATTCATTCAGTGGTCTTTAAGAAGGATTTGCCCCTGTGCTGTGGAGCCATGATCTCAGACCTCTCTTGCAGCCACAGAAGTACTAAAGACTCAGTTTTAAAGACGCAGAATTAATCTAAATTGCTCTTTCACTGCTCTTTGCAATCTGCTACCGTGGACTGTTGCCTGGTTTTCTTATCCTTAAATTCACAGCACCCTGATTCATTACAAGATGACACTGCAGAATGATGTCCATCTGCTCCTTCCTTTTTGAAATAAAGGTTTAAAAAAGCATAGTCTGTCTTCTAAAGCCTTCTCATGGAGACCCAGGGGCTTACAGTCCCTATGGAACGGTTGTCTACCTGCATCATACATCAGAATCTACTGCTACTTGATCTGATAAATGTACGTGGTGTTTGCATCTTTCTGTTCCAGAAAAATAATGAAATTTAACCACACTCCTGTCACAATGCCAGGGCTTTGATTATTTTCAATAATGATGTCCAAGACAAAGTAGATTTTTAATGGTGTAAGATTTCCGTGGTGAGTAAAAGATATTGAGGTATTTAATATAAGGTTTACATAGGACTAGAGTATTAGCAACATTTTGGCGATTGTTCTAAGCTCCACATTTTCCTGATGCCCTTGATATTAGCAATATTTATGCATGATTCTATGTTGATTAAAAGCAACACTGTACATATCAGGGTGTCATTTTCTTTCCCCTCCTCTTTAGATCCTCTTCATAGAGAGCTCCACGAATGGAAAGTTCAAAGTACTGTCAAATCATGTAAAATGCACAGCCATATATGTAATTTCCTCTCTTCTGAGTAATTGTCTATAGAAGCACCTCTCTTTCATAATTTTACATGAGACAGTATATTGTAATTATTTAGCCAAGAGTTGAAATTGCTGCCAAGATGATGTTACAGTCATACATCACTTCCACATCTCTCAGCTGACACTGCTCCCACAAGGACATTGTACGGACCAAACCTGTCTAACCCAAAAGATTCAGATACTTAACAGTGTGAGCAGGAGTCAGACTTCAACCATTCACGGAGCAATTAGATGAATCGCTGTTACGTGTGGTGACACAAAGGTAGTGTAGATTTATCCACAGTACTTCAATGGAATTCAAACCTCAGAAACACTAAGCTAGTCTACAACCAAAGTACTTATTCAGTTCTGAAAGAGTAATATTAAAGAGAAAATATTACAATCTCACAATAAGCTGAAGGTGATTCCAAGAAAGAAGTTCATTTAAAAATAGTTACATCATAAAAGATGATAGGCAGATAATTACTTCGGAGGATCCCAAAACCTGAGTTTCAGATAAGCAAAAGCTTAATTTTCTAGCAATTACAATCACCCAAAGCTGATTTAATAATTAAAATGATATAGTGTACAGCTCTCATACAAGGTGATACCACATCTCATATATAGTGATACAATATATATTCAAGCATATATGAATCATTTTAAACCACAAGCCAATATTGCAAAACTCTATTCTATCATACTTATCTTTAAGTTTGCCTATATGTTAGAACAATAAGATCCCAGAGACTCCATTTTAAATTACACTGCAAGTTAAATGTTCATTAAAAAGATGATATAACGAAATGAGATATAAATCTACAGCCACAAAAATCCAAACATTAATTCAGTGAAGAAAAATTACAGCATTTTCTGGGACCAGAGATAGTTTTGAATGTACAGTAGTTCATTTGTTAATGAATGCAGAACAACCAGGAAATAAGAGACCTGCTTCATTATGGCTGCCCCACAGTTACTCTAACCCTTATATTGCAAGAGCATGAAGAGAATAAAAACTTCTTAAGCTGGTTGTCCTTTACTCTGAGACAGGATAATCTTTGAGAAACATTTTACGGTGCATCTTTTGAAGAAAAGTGCATTAGTCTTTACTGAAAAAACATTTGGTTGACCTTGAAAATAAAACATTCATGAGAAGTATGAGCAGAAGTTTTCATTATTCCTTAAGCCCTCCCTTCAGAGAGACAAAAAATTCCTCCCTCCATTGCAGCTCCACAATACCCAGTTGCCAAGCAACTGATCTTTTATGGTGGATCTCCATGGCAACTGATGTAAACAAAATCATAAATCCCATTACCTAACTAATACTAAGCCTGTGCTATAAAAGGAGAAAGAATCATGCAGAAGTTTAAAGACATAATATAAAAGAGTGACAATGAGATTAAAAAAAAAAATGCTGTTGCTGAAATTACAGTTAATATGGTTCTTCTTACCAAACTTTCTCATTTTGCATTTTTTTGAAAGGCATTCCAAACAATTTTTCTCCTAATTTAATAAGTGCATTTTCACCATAATTTTGCTGCATAAGGAAATCACTACACTCAACAGGTAAACCTGCAGTCACCATTAAGACCAACCTGAGCACAGAAGAATTATGCTAACATTGTTATAGTGAATTGGAAAGCATTTGGGTAGATGAAATAAAGCTGAAGTTGACTGGTAAACTAGGGTGGCTAAGCAGGTTCTGCCATTCTTGCCTATGAGAAAGTCAAAATAGAAGTTACAGCACAAAGTTCGTCTTTGCTCCCAGTGAGAAATTCAGGCTGGTCAGGATAAGGTCAGAATGGAACACAAGCTCATGGACTCTTCAGAAGGGTCTTGTAGCTATGGCAAAAAGACCAGGACAAGGCAAAGACCTGAACTGTGCATGCAGCATTTTCTTTAACTCAGTGGTCGTAGATCTAACACCCGCTTGGACACCGCTGTCAACAAGTCATTTTAGCAGAGTCCTTTAAAGATGGAAACAATGAAATTTTGCATCTCTGAGTGGAAATAAACTTCATTTGCATTTGTTTGTTCTACTTAGTCTCTATTTATATCTTTCCCTGTATGTCACAGACAGCAAACGTCTGGGGCTTTTGTCTTCTTAAAAACCTCCTTCTGCATAGACTGTGTCTTTTAAATATCAGTTGGTACTACAATCTCCCCTAAGATGGCATCTCGTTAGATCACTAGGCTTTTTGTTACTAGCTGTGCATCTAAAAAGTGATCCACAGCTGGCATTTTTGTGACTGCTCTACTTTTAAATATGATCAGCTTGCAATGCTTCCAAATACAAAAAAATCAGCATACATACAGATCTGTGTATTTTCTTTTAAATCTGACTGTAAGATTTCTTTCTTGAGCAGTGTGCCTTCAAGTTATGCTTCCAAGAAGGAAAGAAGTTTTTGCACCCAAAATACACATCACACTTTTGTTATCTGAATTTATAGTGCAGATAAACTGATCAATTTTAGAAACAGGTATATGATTTGTGTTACATATTTAATGATTGAGTTTTTTTAAGTATGCGAGAGTTAAAACTCATGACTGCAAACTAATAATAGTGGCAAGGGTGTTACACTTTTGAGTATATACAAATTACTCTAAAGTACAGGCTATTCTTTATGTGAACACCTCTAGTCTTTTAAAAACTTTATACATTAAAGGATTTTGCATGGATCCAGCAATGAAAGGAAAATTGTCTTTTACGGACATCTTCCTTGGAACAGTCTGTGGATTTCTTCTGCCCTTTATCGTCTCAAAGCTGTATCTTTTAAAAATACAGTCTAGGTCAAACAATATACTTTTTAGATATATGTTATTGTATTATGGCATTCCATAGTTAAAAGTGGACTTCAACAGGTACACTTCTTTTAGAAAAAAAAGTTGGGTACCTGTCATTTAACATTTCTTTTAGAAAGAAATGCCCTTTTAATAATGTTAAGTGAAATTCACAATAGTCCTCATCAATGATAAATAATTAAGTCCTTTAGCAACTCTCTAGCCTCTAAAAACTTGGTTTGATAGTAAGACAGACATCAGAAGTTCCCTGAAGTACCTCTCTAGGTCTGCCTGTATGAAGAATCTGGGTTTCTTTGTAAGAAGGTTTTGGGGTTTGTGTGGTCTCTCTTTCTCAGTTAAATTACTCTCTAACTGCTTTACAAATACAATTTGAGTTAGAAAAGTACTGGAACAGCAAATCCTTACAATCATAGAATCATAGAATCACAGAATCACAGAATCAGAGAATGCTTTATGTTGGAAGGGACCTTAAAGATCACGTAGTTCCAACCCCCCTGCCATGGGCAGGGACACCTTCCACTAGACCAGGTTGCTCAGAGCCCCGTCCAACCTGGCCTTGAACACCTCCAATGACGGGGAGTCCACAACTTCCCTGGATAACCTGTTGCTGTGCCTCATTACCCTCACAGTAAGGAATTTCTCCCTAATATAAATCTAAAACTGCCCTCTTTCAGCCTGAGGCCATTCGCCTTTGCCTTATCTCTACATGCTCTTCTGAAAAATCCCTCTCCAGCCACCTTCTACGACCCTTTTAAGTTTGGAAGGCTGCTGTAAGGTCTTCCCGCAGCCCTCTCTTCTCCAGGTTGAATAACCCCAACTGTGTCAACGTGTCTTCATTATCCAAGTGGAGAGCAGTGACGAGTGGAGTCCTCAGGGGTCAGTACTGGGACTGACACTGTTCAACACCTTTGTCGGTGACATGGACAGTGGGATCGAGTGCACTCTCAGCAGGTTTGCTGATGACACCAACCTGAGTGGTGCAGTCAATGCACTCAAGGGAAAGGATTTCATCCAGAGGGACCCTGACAGGCTTGAGAGGCTGTCCCAGGTAAACCTCACGAGGTTCAATACGGCCAAGTGCAGGGTCCGGCACCTGTATTACGGCAGTCTTAAGCCCAGGCTGGGTAGAAAATGGATGGAGACTAGCCCTGGAGACTAGCCCTTTTGTGGCAGAAAACCTCAATATAATTTGGGCATGTGCACTCACAGCCCAGAAAGCCAGTTCTGTCCTGGGCTGCAGCCAAAGCAGTGTGGGCAGCAGGGCGAGGGAGGGGATTCTGCCCCTCTGCTCTGCTCTGGTGAGACCCCACCTGGAGTGCTGTGTCCAACTCAGAGGCCCCCAACACAAAAAGACAAGAACCTGTTGGAAGGGGTTCAGAGGAGGCCACTAAGCTGATCAGAGGGCTGGAGCACCTCTCCTATGAAGACAGGCTGAGAGAGTTGTGGTTGTTTAGCCTGGAGAAGAGCAGGTTCCATGGAGAGCTTACAGCAGCCTTCCGGATGATCGCAACTCTTTGAGTATGACCATCCAGCAAATTCCTAATCACCAAGCGGTCCACCCAACAATTCCACATTTTTCCAGTTTAGAGTAAAGGATGAAATATGGGACAGTGCCCAGTGCTTAGGTCAAGGCCAGGTTGATGATGTCTGTTGCCCTTCTTTCTTCCATCATTGATGTAACCCTGTCATAGAAGGCCACCAAATTTGTCAGGACATGTTGGCTGCCACCTCCTTATTTTTCATGTGTCTTCCTTTCTAAAATGAGGATTATATTTCCCCTTTTAAAGTGAGTAGGAACTTCACCAAACTGCCATGACTCTTCAACTATAATGGACAGTAGCTTAGCCACTTCCTTGGCCAGTTCCCTCAGAACCCTCAGATGCATCTTAGCAGATTCCATGGACTTGTGCACCTTCGGGTTCCTTAGATGTTCTAGAGCCTGATCTTCTCCTGCAGAGGGCAGTTCTTCATTTTCCCAGTCCCTGCTCTCACTTTCTGCATCTCAGGTGGTTTGGCTGGAGCACTTGCTGGTGAAGACTGAGGCAAAAAAAAAGTCATTGAGTACCTCAGCTTTCTCCATATCCTGGGTAACCAGGTCTTTCTTATCCCTCCCGAAAGGAGCCACATTTTCCCTAGTCTTTCTTTTATTGGTCATATAGCTAAAGAAGCTTTTTTTGTTATCCTTGATTTCCTCGGGCAGAATTACATCTGCCAGCGGTTTAGCTTTCCAAACCATCTCCCTGGCTGTTCAGACAATTTCTTTGCATTCCTCCCAGGCTACCTTTCTTTGCTTTTATCCTCAGTAATCTACCTGTTTGTGTTTAAATTTGTCCAGGGTCTCCTTGTTCATCCAAGAAGACCTCCAGGCCTTCTGCCTGATTCTGTCTTTGTAGGGATGCATTTCTCTTGAGTTTGAAAGTGACGATCCTTCAATATCATGCGGCTCCTCTTCCCTTCAGGGGTCTGTCCACTCTACCAAGGAGGTCCTTCAAAAGGCCAAAGTCATCTCTCCTGAAGTCTGGCATAGTCATCTTGCTTCTTGCCCTCCTCATTGGCCCAGGAATCTCAAACTCCACAGTTTCATGGTCGCTGCAGCCCAGCCTGCCCTTGGGCTTCACATTCCCCACCAGTCCCTCCTTGTTGGTGAGAATAAGGTCCAGCTTAGCGCCTCTTCTCCTTGGCTCCTCTATCACTTGGAGAAGGAAATTGCCATCAATGCGTTCCAGGAACCTCCTGGATTGCTTATGCTCTGCTGTGTCCTCCCTCCAACAGGTGTTGGGGTGGTTGAAGTCATTTAATTCCCTTATGAGGACCAGGGCTTGTGAATGTGAAGCTGCTCCTACCCATCCACAGAAGGCCCCAACAGCTCTATCTCCCTGGTCAAGCAGCCTGTGGCAGACCCCTGCAATAAAATCACCCGTCCCTGCACTCCTTTCACTCCTGAGCCGTAAACCAGCTTGTCATCCTTCCCCAGGTGGAGCTCCATGCACTCTAGATAGTATCTTCTCAATCCACCTGGCTTCCTAACCACAGCTGTGATGGAAGAAGATTTTTCTGGCATTATGTACAGAATCTTCCACCTTCATAAATCAGTAAGAAATTATAATAAATTGGGTTGTGTAGAGGAAGTAGCCAAATACTTAAGTTTCTGCTTGCCTTCATATTGTTTGGGTGAGAATAATAATAAAGGCACATAGCACCAACCGGCAGTTGCCTACATCACAAAACTACCACAGAACTTGGCAAAATTCAACAGTTTCTGTGTGACCCAGGGCTGGAAACACATTGATGCTGTAGGTCACATATTTATTAGCAGACTGGGTGGAAGAAATGGCTATCCTTTTGCAGACTGGCCAGAACAAAAGGATTACACCTTTAAATAAGTGTGGCATTCTCCCAGTATTTTGGAAGGCAATGGATAGTTAGGGGTCTTGGTGTTAAATCAGGGTTAGTATTGCACTCTACACCAGCTTCTAGTTCAACTAGAATATCTAGCAATGACATACCTGCAGCAGTACCTCTGCACATCTCCCCTGTGTTGATGCACATGAATCAACAGAAGAGTAAAACAGAGCCTGGGAATGTAATCTGAACAATGGCAAGTGAGGCATTCAGAAACATTTGCATAAGGTAGAGACCCTCAGCATCAAAAACTCAGAGGGCCTTACTGTTTTCAAAATTACGAATTACTGTTCTTCATAAAAAGGAGAAGTATACTTGTTATTTTGGCTGACTTAGCTTGCAGTCAGGAATGTCTTGATTTCTTCATATTCAGGACTTTATTGCATATTCCTGCTCATTTAACTAGGAAAAATGTATTGACTTCCTATGAAAGATGCTTGAAGGAGGTTGTTACCTTTCCTGCTGCTATTATCCACTCCACCAGGAGAGATCATTGGATCCTATGAATAGATGAAAAACTAACGTAGTGGCAGATCCTCCTGCCTTGCTCTAAGGTCAAACAATCCCCTGCTAGCCATTCCCCAAGGCCTCTGTTCTTCCCATCAGTAAAATGGTACTCAAGTAGCAACATAACAAAGAAGCACCCATGCTTGCTGGGGACATTCACTGAAATGGGCATGTGCCTAATTTTTTGGTGGATATAACTTTTCAAAACCCAAGCTAAACCAGGAAAGATTCCAGCCTTCCGGTCTCATTGGAAAAGGCTGAGAGGGGCAGGTTAGGCTGTCTTTCTGCAGAGCTGAATGGATCAAGCCTTGTGTAACTCCTGTGTGCTCAAGCACAGACCTCACAGACAGGCGTGTGTGTATTGAAAAGTCAGAGGATTATATAATTTGACATCTGCACCTCAAACCTAGCTGTATCCCTGCAAATGTTTATGAAAACCCTAAATAAATAGCTAGTTTTTCAGGACAGCCCCAGGTTCATCCCTGAAAACACTCAGCATGTCCAAGTATTTCCTTAAAACTATCCTGCTCATCAGAAAATCCCACATGATCAAATAGAGAGCAAATGAGCAAAAAAGATTTTTAGAAATCTGTAATAAAGACTAGCCACTAAATTAATTCATGTTCATTGTACTTACTCAAATTCTGTGTTTAAAATTGTTGTCAAAGTGATTTTCAAAACAGAAATTATTTTTGTTCTTTTTTGTCAATTCAGTCATATAAGAAATAAATTTTATAAGTGTTGTTTATAGACAGATTTAAATCGTAACAGTAAGACCTCTGTAAACTCAATTTCCAAGTGCAACCAGATTGCCACCTATATGTGATCATCTGTCTTTCTGGACTTCAAGAAGGAATTGAACTGTATTCTTGCTCTTATGGTTAAATCAGCTTTGCTGCAGTTGTGGAGCTTCTGCCTGGGAATGTAACTATGGCCAGTAGCAGAAATAACACACTAATAACAGTTAATTTTACACATGGTCTTCACAAAGTTTGAAAAACTCTCGACTTGTAATTCAGTATAGAGATTGTATAACTGTAAGGCATCACAAAATATTGTTTAGACTATCTCTTTAGGATTAATTGTGCCTCTCCAACGCTATAGAATAGACTGCTTATTTTAATTTGCATGACATCAACCTTACCTCTAGGAAGTTTCCCCCTAGTGCCTTCTAAGTAGTTTTAAAATTCTCTTAAGTCTTTCTAAGAATAGTTCCCCATTTGAACAAGGACATTAGACAGAAATGGATGGAAATACTTATGCCCTTTTATTGATCACACAGATCGTATGCTATTTTATATTCAAATTGCAGTATCTATTCTGACAAGTCCAGAGAAGAAATACTTCCTTCATAATAATTAGATCACATCTTTTATGTCTCAGAGATGGACAGAAGAGGGAGTGGTTTGCCATGATCTTTTTATTTTTAAGGGTTTTTTGCCTAATCCCAGAGTCCTCTTAGCAATAAGGTAAAGGTGCTTTTGACCACTCTTTCCTATAAAGCTCAAGAAAAACAGAAAGTAAGGGAAAAGGAACAGACAAAATTCACGGGCCAGTGTTTAGTTCCAGCAAGGAACCAAATGTCTCTGTAATTCACAGCATACAGCTAAGCTCTCAAATACCACTGCATTTGATTTGAGAACATGGAGGGTATAGCACAGCCTAAAGATGATTGTCACAGAGCAAGCATTAATCTCCAGAGAAATACATCACATCTACCACCCAAATGAAACATGCAGACGCACAATCCACATGGTTCCCAGAACAGTTAAGGTGAAAATATGATCTGTTTTTTCCAGCACCTCAGGTGATTTGATGGAAAGGAGGTGGACTATTCAACCAAGACGAGTAACAGTGAATACTGGTAACAACCACATACAATTAAAAGAACATTTTTCATAATCATAATTCCACTCCAGTCACTCAAAGGAGGTGTTCCCAGTTTTTCTGGAAAATGGCACCTGTTCAGTAGAAGTACTGATTTTGTGGCACTTTACAACCTTCTTGTTTCTCTTTCCCCACTGTACAAACATTAACACATTTTTTCCCTCCATTCCAATGTATCACTCTACTGTCTTATTTTCTGTGTGTGTTTGGCTCAAACATCTCTTGCTCAGTGCTGTTAACAGCCTTTCTTGCTCAGGTATTATAATTAAGCAGCATTACCACAGTTAACGAAAGACAATTACACTAATTTTTATTTAGGATTGCTTCTTCTCAAACTTGCTGGAGGAGTACTGGTATGCAAGGGTTTGTCTGCATTTTCCACCTGTAGCATCTCATCTAGTGAGATAAGACCTTTTCCTATAGTCTTCCATGAAGAAAATATCTATGTTAAGAATAAACAGAGTATATTGACTAGATTCATCTTAAGCACATACAGCTTATATGAACATTTTTAAATGTTTTTAAGTTTAAGAGAGAAGACCTAAATAATTTACTAATTCAGTAAATTACACCTCTGTATTTGCTTTCAGATGCTTTTAAGGGGAAAATCTTTGCTTCTCTATCCCTCCTGCACAACTGCATAGTTCCTTGGTGGTGTGAGTAATGTTGGAATATGGCAGAATACCAATTGAGTGTGAGGCTAAGAGCTTAGCAGGATTTAAGAAAGGATTATACATTTATATGGATAATCAGACCATCCAAAGTTATTTTAAACAATGTAAAAATTAAAGGAATAAATCTTAATTCTTAATTTCTGACAGCAACCACTATCTAGTTGTAAAGATGTAAAGATTTTTACCAGTAAGTAGGTTACTGCAGAGTTATGTGACTAGCCTGCTGTTGCAGTAATACAATTCCTATATTCCTTTATTACTGTGCAATCAGGCCTGCTTTAGTTGCACCGGTGCCAGACTGCAGCTTGCCACCTAAAAAAAAATGGATACAATTCTATCCTGAAGGACTGTTGTACTTTAGAACTACTAAACCCGTAAGGTTTTCTGCAGAAAAAGTGTCAAAAATGAATATGTTAAGTATGCTGAAAATACAGCAACACTTGCATTTTTTACAAAGGAAAATGAGTCTTGCTGACATTTTTTGGTGCTGAATTCTAAAAGCCTCCTGTTCTCTTCTAAAAACTGGCAGATTAGAAATAAAATAAAATAAAAAATAAGCAACAGAATAAAGAGAAATTCAGCATGGAAAAGAATTATACTGTTTCTCAGAGGCATAAAAAACAAGAAATATTTGGGGTTTTTTTCAAAGATAGTTCAACTTCAAAGGTTGAAGCAAATTTAGATTACAAAATATTTTTTATTTTTGTATTCCCTCTCTTAAGAAGATGGAAGCCGGAACAAGTGAAAACACAAGTCTCAAACACCTCCGGGAAATGCTTGCATAAGGCTTATTTATCTTTTAACTAACATTTGTTAACCATGGATTAGTGGAACAGCCTCTTGTAATTATTGTAATAACCATAATAATAAATGGTTACTGTTCCATTTGTGGCTATCTTCATGAGGCCAGTGAATCTTTAAATTACAGGCTTGACCACCCGGGAGCACAAGTATTGAATCAGCCACATCTCCATAGGCACCACATTTGGATGATTATCCCAAAAGATGACATGCTAACACACACATACACAACAAAGAAGGTTTATGCTCACAGCTTCAGAGTCACTCTCAGTCCCTGTAGTGGCTTTGAGTTCAATAAAACCAGGGTGGCCCCTGACATAATGTGTTCCAATTTAGTATGGGGGAAATCGCTGTTGAAGACAGTCTTTGTTAAACACCGGTCATTCTGACAGCTATCACAGCATCCTTCAGCTATAAATCAGACACTGAGCTGCAATAGGAGTTAGGAAACTGGACCAAAGAAAAGAGGTTTGGTTTGCTTAAAGGTTTGCTGTACGCATTTGGTTTGCTGTATACATTTGAAAGAGACATAAATCTATGTTTCATGTATACACATGTAGATATACACATACACATATACATAAATATATACACAAATGTATCAACCAGCAAGAGAAACAGAATTATTTTTTGTTCCTAGGAGTCTGTATTGTCAAGGGAATTTTAATGTGTGTTTTTTATTTTCTTTACTAATGCCTCAGGTCTCACCATTCAAATCACCACTTCCAAGATAAAAGACTTCATGATCTTTATTGCATGGAAATTCATCTTTTAGCCTTAATCTGTAGTCCCTTAGGATCAGATCACAGAACCAGTTCTCAAAAACCTGAAACCAAAGAAATCCAGTCAGCCAGAAAAGAATGTTGAGAGACTGCGCTGAACCAGCCTTCCATTCTCTCATATCTCCACGGAGTTCTGCAGGCATCAGAGATGCACCCAGATGTTGTCTGAATGACTTATAAAGAAAGTTGTTCCATGTTGAACTGAAGTTTATCATGGCCAGTTTATAGATACACACAAATTCTTAAGTAAAGGCCTTTCTGCAAGCCTTACAGCAGATCGGGAGACCTTGCCATTGCCCGGGGCATAATTATAGGCAGAGAAGCAATGCCATTCAAAACCAGCTCTCTTCCAGAAAATTTGCTCTCATACATCCATTATCCAATAAATAATCCGTTTTGAATAAAATGTCAGAAAGAAACCCAGCATTCTTCAAAAATCCCACCCTATATAAATAGAGGCAAGGAATCTGACTTTTACTTACTTTTTCAGTTCTGGTATACTGTATAAATGATACGTGTGAAACATATACACACTTACAGATATTTTGTGATGGCATCTAGGAATTCAAAGAGGATTCAAAGGTTGCTCCTTGTGCAGGTCATTATATAAACACGCTTTTGTAAGGTGGTTCTTTCCCTAGAGGCCTTACAACATAATCTTAATGCTACGCCAATGGATGCTTCACCATCTGTGCAAAGTCAGTTACCAAATAGCTGTCAAATTACATACAAGCAATGCACATCCAAACCAAAAATGTTTCAGTAGAGAAACACGTAGAGAGTTCCAGGTAGAAAGTGTAGATCTGCTGTTATTTTGCAACTACAACATGTATTCTGGATTGCTCCTGGGATGAGTAAAATTCATCTGCCGATGAACAGAGTCCACTGTACTTGTGAGTGAGGATTTGGCTCTTTGCTTATATAATGTTTCTTCTCTGGCAGGAGAAAGGAAGGAGAGTCTTTTTGATTTACTGTGCAAAAATTATCACACAAACTTGAAATGTAGAATGACTGTACATAGTGTAGAGCAGGTCACCCACAGTGCATAGGGTAAACCTTACCCAGAGCACACCTCCTGTTTGTCTCCTAACTCTGCATCAGCTCAGGATCCACGTGCATTGATACCACACACTCACTGGCTTTCTTTGGAATGAAAACCTAGATGGGAAACGTCCCTACCTCACCTCAGTGGTTCCTCTGGTGTGACAGAGCAAGGGCTGAGGAGCACTAGGGGATCACCCCCGCCCTGCCACAAGAATGTGGCCCAAGGCAGTAGCAGGTACCCCAGAGTCCTGGTTTCCAGCAGTAGCCCCGAGGGGATGAAGCCTGGAACCATGTGGGTGTGTCTGGGTTGTTATCCTATACCTCTTCACGTCACTGCCCCGGGGAGGGGGCAGAAGTACAGGATTCATGCTTCCAGGAAGAAGGTGGCATGGCTTGAGGTAGGGAAAAAAGGGTGGCAGCTGGAGGGCCTGTCCACCATTTTTTTCGTTGTCCTGGGCTCTGAGGAGCATTTTGCATGTAAATCACCCTCTCTTTGAACACTTTTGTTATTAGTGTTGTTGCTGTTACTGTTCACTTTCTCGTCTCATTGCTGTTTACAGTAAATTATTCTTATTTCAGCCAGTAATCTCTGCCTTTTTTCTCCCTCACTAAAGGCCAGGAGGGGAGTGCTCATGTTTTTCTTTCTAGTGGTACTACTAAATTTGGTACCATCCATAAAACAGGACCAGTGTGGTTAATTGGTGCCCAGTGTGGCTCACAAAAGTTTGAGATAACAACAGATCTGCCCAGAGCAGGTTGGAAACAATTTTGATCAAAGTATTTGTTGTATTAAGTGCAGACCCACTGGTTAAAATGATGCTTCTGTTCATGGGGGTGTGGAACATAACCCAGGATATGTTCCTGTATGTGCTCCTCACAGAGGTCTTTTTCACATTTTCTTTTTCCAGGATTGCTTTGTTGCTGTACTGTGTGACATCAGTTTATGACATGATAACATCAAGGGTAATGATGGTATGTGGGATTTGTATTCATTTGTAATTTGGGATATGTATTCCATGTTGCTCTTCTGCCCCGGCTTTGGGTGAAACCTCTGGGAATTCACTAATAATTGTGCCCAATCTGTGGGGGGACAGAGAAGGATAATTTTCCCCAGCCTTTCACCCCTTTTTCCTCCTTCAGGTCTGTTTCAACAGCTTTTGAGAATTTTGAATTCCCTTTGGATGTTAAGGAAAGTATGTTCTTGTTGCTAGGTCTGCTAGGTCTCCTCAGTGTGATTCACACCATGTTCAGAGAGACAAAAGATGTTTCTAGGAAGGTCATTCACAGATATGCCCTGAGGGTGGATAGTCATGAGTGGCATGGAATGTGGGAGAAAATGGGCCAGGTTTGGGGAATATTTTCTGCTCTAGTGATTTGAAAGTTCACTCCTGAGTGACTACAGGACCCTGCTAAAGTGACAGAATATTTTCATGGATAATGCCGCGGCAAATCCAGACAGGAGCAACTTATTGCAGTGTGTTGGGCTGCGGCTGCTTATTGGATACTGCTCATCATTTTACAGAACTCTCAGGGGGAGGAGAGGAAAGCAGACCAACACGCACTCTGCCCACTCAAACTGCAGCTGAACCAGAGGAACAACTCGTGCCGGTAGTGGTCACACCTATACAGAAGAAATCCAAGAACAAATCAGTTTGCTCAGTGAAGGGTGAAGAGGAAGCAGGGCCCTCAGAACAGGAGGAAGAGGCAGGGCCAGAGATAATCACCCAATTTCTCTTTCTGAGTGAGCTGTGAGATATGTGAATAGATTTCAGCTTCCAGTTAGGTGAGATCCCAGTGACCTGTCTGCTCTGATGCTGGGCTTTTGGAATGGCTGCTGTGGAGGCAGAGGAAATTAGACAGCTGAACACCTTGCCTGGTCTCTCAGAGG
>VXAZ01003480.1:121463-151549 GCA_013399875.1 Gymnorhina tibicen
TGGAAACACAGCCCCACTATTTGGCATGGACTGATCCAGGCTGCACTGGAAAAGGGTGAGGCTCCAGAACACTTGCAGTACATTGATGACATCCCTGTTTGGGGCAACACAGCAGAGGAAATTTTTGAGAAAGGAGAGAAAATAATCCAGAAGGCTGGTTTTGCCATAAAACAGAGTAAGGTCAAGGGACCTGCCCAGGAAATTCAGTTTTCAGGAGTAAAATGGACATTGTCAGATTCCAGTGGGTGTGGTCAACAAAATAGCAACTATGTCTCCGCTAACCAGCATGAAGGAAAGACAGGCTTTCCTAGGCATTGTGGGTTTTTGGAGGATGTGTATTCCAGATTACAGTCAAATTGTAAACGCTCTGGATCATGTGGAACAGAAGAAGAATGGTAATCCCTGGGCCAGTCAAGACAGGACAAGATGAGAAAAATGCTCTACACTGCAGGTGGGGAGCATGGTCCTTCCTAGAGCCGCTAGCAAAAATTACCTGGAGAGACTCAGGGACAACTCCCGGGGTTCTGGAGCTGGGGATTCAAAGATTCCAAGGCCTGCTGCACCCCAACGGAAAAAGAGATACAGTTTATGAAGAGGTTTGATCTCTTCCAGAAGTGATTGACACCAAAGCACAGCTCCTCCTGGCAGCCTGACTTCCAGTGTTGGGCTGGATGCTCAAAGAGAAAGTCCCTTCCACACATCATGTCACTGATGCTGTGGGGAGTAAGTGGATCACTCTGATCACACAGCGAGCTCAAATAGGAAACCCCAATCACCCAGGGATCTTGGAAGTCATCACTAAATGGCCCAAAGGTGAAAATTTCATCAGAGGTATAGGAGGAGGAAAAGGTGTTGTGCTGAGGAGCTCCCACCATATATCCAGCTACCTGAAAACAAAAAGCGGCACACTCTCCATGTATCTCTACAATAGGGCAGGAAGTGTCAGTGAAGACACTAACAGTTCCTGCCATATCGTAGAGATACATGGAGAAGGAAAGCTGCTGTATTAAGGTGTACCAGGCTAGCTGCAGAACCTTCTGAGTGACAAGGTGGATCAAGCCAGGTTACAGAGCTGAAAGCTGTCCAGCTGGCTTTAGATATCACTGAATGAGAGAAGTGGCCCACTCTACCTCTATACTGACTCATGAATGGTGGCAAATGCTCCATGGAGGTGGCTGGAATGATGGAAAGAGACCAGTTGCCACTGCAGAGACAAACCCATCTGAGCTGCTGAACTGTGGCAAGACATCACTGCCTGGGTAGGGAAGCTGGCTGCAAAAGTAGATCATGAGATGCACACGGGCCCAAGAGTCAGGTACTGAAGGACATCGCAACAACGGACGGGTGGATCAATCTGCCAAGATCAAAATGTCTCAGGAGGTGCAGGAGCAGAAACACAAGAGTGAGTTATTTCTGACTTGGCAGTCCCGTGACACCTCTGGTCATCAGGGAAGAGATGCAACACCCAGATGGGCTCGTGATCGAGGGATGGGTTTACCCACGGACTCTATGTCCCAGGTTATCCATAACTGTGAAACGTGATGGGGTCAAGCAGGCCAAGTAAAGCCTCTGTGGTGTGGTGGACGATGGTCAAAATATAAATAAGGGGGAGGCCTGGCAGATCGGTTACATCACACTCCTGCAGGCCTGCCGAGGCAAGTGCTACATGCTCTTGTAAACAACCCGTGGATGGCTGGAGATGTACCCTGTGCCTCACACCACTGCCTGGAACACCATCCTGGGCCTTGGAAAGCAAGTCCTGTGGTGACCTGGAGCTCCTGAGAGAACTGAGTCAGACAGCGAGACTCATTTCCAAAACAACATCCTAGACAAGCAGGCCAGGGAACACAGTATTGAGTGGCTGTATCATATTCCTGATCCTGCACCAGCCTCTGGGAAAATTGAATGGCACAATGGACTGTTAGAAACCACATCGAAAGCAATGGGTGGTGGGACCTTCCAGTGTTGGGATTTACATTTAGCTAAGGCTGCCTGGTTTAGTTAACACCTGAGGCTCTACCACTTGACCTGTCCCCGCCCAAACAAAACCTCCACGTACCACAGAAGGGGATAAAGTACCTGTGATGCGTACAAGAAAAGTATTAGGGAAGACAGTTTGGATTAGTCCTGCCTCAAGCAAAGGCAAACCCATCCTTGGGATTATTTTTGCTCAAGGACCTGAGTGCACTCGGTGGGTAATGCAGAGGGACCAGGAAACATGATGTGTACCTCAAGGGGATTTGATTTTGGGGTGAGAAGAGTCTGTAATGTTGAATTGTATACTATTGGTTGGTGAATGACACTGCCAGTGTATGCCAGAACTACCATGGACAAGGAGTATGGACTGCTCCAGATACACCAGTTGTGAGCTCCTGATGCACAGTGCAACCCCAACAGCTCACCAGCCCTCCTGCCCTGGAAGACATCTAGAGCAGATAGAAACCACAGTTATGGACTTAATGAACTCAATAGGCAACTTGGAGGGATGGGCCTTGACTATGGAAATTATACCTGTTCTTATGTGTATGTATATATATACTTGGAAGCTGCGGGATCTGGGAAGCTATCTGGGCAGCAGTCTATGGTATAGAATAAAGGGTTAATAATGTTCTGGTTTCCAGCCAGGACAAAGTTAATTTTTCACAGTAGCAGTGAGGGAGTGGAGCCCGGAACCATGTGGATGTGTCGAGGCAACTGGGTTGTTGTTCTATACCACCTCGGGTCATCACTGGGAGGCAGAAGTATGGGACTCTTGCTTCCAGGAAGAAGATGGCTTGTGGTCAGGAAAAAAGTGTGGTGGCCAGAGGGCCTCTCTGCCATTGTTTTTCATTGTCCTGGGCTTTGGTGAGCATTTGTGCATGTCACTGCATGCTCCCTCATCTCATGTCAAGAATGCACATAGATACAAAATAGTAGTTCATCCTAATTTGTCCTCTGCTACCATTATAATTGCATACCACCTGCATGCTTCTACGAACTTGTGGGTCTGGGTTCAGGGTGCAGTCATTCACACCAAATCATATTTCAATTCCTACATTACCTTCCTGCAGAACAGATTTTTCTTGTCGGCAGTTAGTGAAAAAAATATTGAGGCTCACAACTTCATCCTGTTTATTCCTTGGTCTGTGTAGCCACAAGCATATTTTATCTAGCAAGAATGTTACTCCTTAGACTATTTCGCTCTGGCAACAAAATGCTGTGTATGGAGAATGGCTCATTCTATTGTTTCCCTATCCAAAATAATTTGGGGGAGGGACAAAAGATGTGGAACAGCTACAAGATGAGACAGCCACAGTTGTAATTATGTAGTAGTCTTTTAAGGCTGCTGCAATATTTAAAAGTAGTTTGGATACCAAAATGGTTGAAAAGCATTATTAAGGCATAATTTACACCAAAAATTACTTCTGTCTAAAAGGAGAGATGAACTAAGAAGGGCCAAAACTAAGATTGCAGTTAGGGACAGAGGGAAGTTCATCACATCAGTGGATGAGAAATTAAATTAACAGCTGTTCCACATTTATAAAAATGCATTTGAGTGCACTGGTGGTTTGACATGGTCAAAAATATCTTTCAGTATAGTTCTAAGGCAGTTTACCTGTCCTTTTTGTCATGTGAGAGTGGACAAGTGTGTTAGTTTCACAAGTTCACCCATACTACCGCTACAATTTGGACTATAGCCAAAGACCTACTAAAACCCCCCCACATTAAATATTCCTGTGTTGTTGCTGCTGATATTTTTTCAGATGGCTGAAAATCTAGACTAATATCCATCTGCCGTAAAAGTAGCCGAAGGAGCTGCATCCTATTAAGTTTTTGTGTTGGATTGGGAATGTAAAATATGAAAAATCTGTATTATCTGGAATATGTGGTGTCCAGCCTTGGCACAGGAAGTCTCAAGAGCCTTTGCAAAGTGTACCCCTGAGTCTCAGTGAGGTAGTGGTGTAGGAAAGCAGGGGAGCAGCTATTTGTAGAAGGGTATTTTGTGCTCTGGTTCTTCCCCATTTTGTAACTGAGAGAAGGATGGTTTGAGTGTCAGCAACTGGCAACTTCTCTGAATTCAAAGCTTAAACTAAAATTAATCTTAGAACCACAAACTGTTTCATAACATCTTTCATAATAACAGCAATTTATGCCTTATGATGCTAAGTCCTTCCCTGTTTCTTCACTCTGTAAAACCTCTATTGTACTGGTTTCTTCCTGTTTCATTGAAGGGAACAGCTTGTATGAATCAGTGATGAACCACTCTCCAGAGTTATGAATACCCAGCTATCACTGTCTGTCTTGACTGTCCAGAAAGGCCAGAGCTGCATCTTCAAGTATCTTTCCGTTCTTCCACTCTTTTCCCTCTGTGCAAGGGCGACATGGCTGAAACCAGGATATTAGCCAAGCTCGTGTACAATGGAGATTCAGGCCTCCTAATGGCATCAGAACCAGATAGCTGTCAGTTTGTGTTCTATGTTCTGTGAAAAGCCATTTCTACTGGTAATATTTTTGAATTCTTTTTAAAGAAAATTAGATCTCCCGTTGAAGACAGTGTGTAGTTGAGACACCCTACCCAACCACGGAATATTTCACTGAAACTTTAAGGATCTTCTGAAGATACCATGAAGCCTTGCAATACACAAACATAAAAGATACTAACTTAACATCTCAAGAAACAAATGGATAAGTAAGCTGATAACATGAATAGTATCACTTATAAGTTGCCAGTCTTCTAAGAGATTACTCAGTCTCTTTTCAGATTTCCTGGTTTGTAAGTACTATGGAAAATTTTGCCTGGCTTAGCAATGTTCCTAAATTCTTCAGTTCTTTCTTTGGTGGTGCAGAACCTCCTGTTAGACCTCTTTGGCTCTTCTCATAACCAATGTTTTCACAACCAAACTAAAGAGGTAATGAGTGAACCTTATAGCTTAGCATAAATATGAAATTTAGAGCATATATAAATATATATATAAAAATATATAAAAACGGAAATCATTACTAATGCCACTTTTCCACTCAAACCAAAAGAAAACCACTAATGTAAAAGGGCGGATATGACAAGCTCATCTGCAGAGATTTCACAGTCAGTTACAGCCTAATACCAAGAGTAAAGCATTTGTTACATGCAATGCTGGACACTGTAGGGTTTCATTGTGAATCTGCAAGAGAATGACTTCAGCATTTGGATGGAGTACACAGCCAACTAAGATTACCACAGAAAACATGGGACATGAGAAGAATATTGTTTTCTGACCATGAAAAGACCACACACAGAGTCCATGTGGAATGCACACTGGACCATCTTCAAAAACATAGAAGTTGCATTCTTTGTTATGCTCACAGACTGGTTTAATTAAATATAGGCATTAGGCAGTAAATGTGTTGGCAGTTTCACACTGAAATGCTGCTGTTCTACAAGTGCTGTTCTACTTCCTCACTGTAGTTTATTATTTTAAAATGGTACCATATTTTTTCATTCTGCTTAAGACTGTAGAGGCTTGCAAGGAAACATATTTCTATAAATCAGAATATTTAAAAGTACAACATGAAAAGAATTAATTCATTAATATAATTAATAAATGTTTTAAAAGTAATTAATTAAAAACATAGGTGTTTACAAGGCTTGAGCTTCAAAAGAGCTATGGGTCATATTATAAATTCAAGTGTTTATTTTTTCATATTTCAACAATAAATTTTTCTGAGGGCATTATTTGCTCTTTAATGCCATTACTTTTGTATATCCTTATATATTTACCTATGTACTTACATAAATACCATCTATATTTTATTCAGTTTATAGTGTCAAAGCTAGACTGTGCCTGAATAACTTAGGTTAAAATATCTGTGACCAAAAATGTAGTTAAATAAAACTTAATATATGAGCTTTTAGGAACATAAACCTGAGCTACTTGACAGTGCATGAGTTTTTTGTGTCTTGAAAATTCAAGATGTTTAACGATAACACTGATTTTCTTCTCTCAAAAGCATCCTTCTAGGGATAAAAGGAATCATTGCTAATTGGTTTTCCTTCTAAGGTAATTTTTCTAATTGCAAATTAGATATTTGCCTAGAACACTGCTACAAAGTCATGATCTATGCAGCTTGTTGACTTGTATAGCTGCAAGCTTATAATTATGTCAATCCTCTGTTTTTAGAAGGGGATTATGCAGGTCATCTTTTCCAGTTTTTCCCCATTAAAAGCAGGAGATGCAAAACCTGACTGATAGATGTGTGCAGACTAAGGCCAGACACTGGCTGGGTTGCCCATTGAAAGGATGCCTTGCCTTGAGAAACCTTAAACTCTGCTTATTGAAGCTGCAGTTATGTATGCACATCCTCATCAGCTAAGCTCACAGATTCCAATAAGATCAATGAAGTTATATCTGGTTCATGAATTCAGGAAGCAGCAAACTTAAGGCTGGAAAATATACTGATTCTTGTTGAAGAAACTCTTTTTGTTCCTGTTTTAACCTGCCTGCAAAGTCTTAATGGGCTTTATTTCATGGGTGTATATTAGCATAAGCTAGCCAACAACACACAGCTAAAGAGATGTAGGCACCAGGAAAGTGATCATGGACAAGAAAAGATTAGACATGAGCAGGGGCGGAAGGCCTTCAGGGCCCAGAATCAGTTTATAATCGCTGTAACATAGGTGGTGCCTGCTCAGCTGTGGAGTAGGAGAAATCATCATTTCTTCTACCTTTTCTTCACCCTTGCCATTTGTAGCCAAGCAGTTTATCTATGGGATGAGTTAGTGACAGGAGAGCTCTTCCCTAATTATGTGTTCTTCTAGTAGCAAATTGCATTATGTCTTCTCTTTTGATCTTTTCGTTTGGAGACTTAACCTCTGAATTTGGGTCAGGCCTTGCTAATAAGCTGAACAACAGCTAGCAACCCTCAGCTTCTAGAAGCAGCATTTCCAGGTGGTTTAGCTTGCTTTCTCTGTCCTTGAGATTGTAAGCATTCCGTACGGCATATGACTTGGGAGAACGGGAACAGGACACAGCTGGTTATGTGTTCTTTGTATTGTCCTGACTTTACTAGCTCTACTGTTGTTTTAAATCTTGGAATAAAATTCTCCTAAATTCACTCTTTTGAAGCTACTTCTTCGAGACAAATCCTATGAATTCCATGTGGTTGCCAAATCACATCTGATATCAGTATGCCTTCACTTGGCACCTCTCTAAGACTTCCCACTAGAATTACTGTATATACGAGGTGGCATTCTGTGGACTGTGGACTGGTGTCCATTCTGTGGACTCAACCCCCCTTAGTGTATCCCAGAGATCCTGAACCTGTCATGAAAGACAGCAGCGTGCTGAATAACCTATTTCCAGGCTACGCTGGTAGATAAAAACATTGAGCAGTGCAGTTGGTGTGTAAGTGGCTCTGTAGCTAACGTACTGGTGCTGGTCTGAATGAGACATTCACCTTCCCTGGTAACTGCGGATATACATCACTGTGTAAATAAGTGCTCCTTAGGAGGCACAGCGCTGTTTGCTCCTGCTTTGAGGAAAAGGGTTTTTTAAATAAATGGCATAGATGGAGCCAAAATATTTTGAGGAATGGAATGACTATTTCAGTCTTTACAACTTAAGTTGCACCTTTTCTGCAGATCGCTGATCTTGGTTTGCATAGTCCTTGGGTCATGGTGTCCACTGTTTTTTGTGATGTACAGGGACATGGCCATTGAATAAGCAGCCTTTTTCACAATTTGACAGCAATATATTTTTTCTGTTTTGAGCCTGCATCCGTGCACATCTCAAGTCAGCATTTAGTATTGAAAACATATGTTGTTTTAATCTGCTTAATGTCTTGTATCAGTAATAACAGCAGCAATATAACCCATTTATTTTGCCTGAATGAAGGAAGCCAAAAGCCACTCTTTTAATGATTTTTCCATTCCTGCTGTTTATATTTTTATAGTGCCTATTAATTGGAAACTATTAGTAAAACAATACTGTGTACACTGTTTAGGAGCCACGTTTAAAAAGAACTCATTAGCTGACAAGTTGTTACAGAGAAATTCTTTGGTGTTTAAAATAAATAAATAAATAAGTGCATGCACTCCAGCCCAGTCTTCAGTGGCTGGCATTGAAAGGATTTCCCCCATTTTCTGAAAGCCCTTCCATGGGGGAGAGTGAGCTTACTTCCTAAGGAAATTACTCTAGAGGTGTCTGTAAGAGAAAACCAGGCACCACTTTGCAGCTCTACAATTGCAATGAGAGTAATCATGAATGAACGCTGAGCCAAAAGAGTGATGCATGTTTACATTATGCTTACTATATTAAGCCTGCAAATGCATAAAAATGTAGCTGCCATGAACAAGTGCCATGTATAGCACTTAGTATTCAGGAAAGCATTTGGTTCTGGGTATGGGGCTCTGTGTTGATATTCTGCTTTAAAAAATCCTCTGCCAGTCACGTGCAGGCTTGGAGAGGTGAATGCTCTGGAATGTAATGCACACAGCAGCAGATGAGCAGTGCCTGTGGGCGTGTTTCATTTAAAGAAACCCCACTGGCTCTTACACTGTTCTGGGACTTCAAAAGGAGCCAAGTTTGCTTCATGCCAGGCAGTTGCTTTGCCCTGACCCAGTGGCACCCATGGGCAGGGAGCAGGGGAGCCGGTGGACTGCATGTGTGTTTCCCTTGGCATCTGGAGAGGTTCCTCCTCCTCCCTCCCATCCCGCGCAGGTTATGCTGGTACTACTCTTTGTGGGGCTGTATGAGTGAAATGAGCCAATGACTGTGTCAAGTTGAAAATTACCCTTAAAAACACAAAACTAAAACGGTGTTTTTAACCTGGATATATTAGCTGATTACTTTATCTCATGGCTCCATGAGCACTTGAACTGACACCACTGAAAGGACAGAAAAATGAGCAAGTGGAAGACTCTTACATGACCTGGCCACTGAAAAAACAGGCATGTGTAAACCATACCTGTAGTGTGGAAAAGACAATCAATCCACAGGTATTTAGGTTGTGATTATTTTGGGATCAGTTAATGGTATTTTCTTTCTAAATTGTAAATTCTCTTATTCCTTCTAAGCAAGAAGTTCCCAGAGTGATATATTCAGAGGGGCTAAAGAACCCTTAAAAGTTGTTTAGATGATGGCTAAAGAATCAAAAAAATTATAATTCCTTTCAAGGTTAACATATCAGCCTGGTAAGGTTGAAGCTTATGCTGCCAAGTCAGTAATACATAGGAATGTTAGAGACTATTAAAAGCAGATGAGTTTCGAAGGTGATTTTAAAAATTATTCTTATTTTTTGCATAGCTCTGAAAACAATTGATGTCTTCACTAATTTGATCTTAGAGAAAAAACAGTTTCCCAATCAATTCCTACATTCTCTTTTGCACATTCACTTCTTGATTAGTGTATTAGTGTTTTAACATTCATCACACAGAAGGAACACTGGCTGAGTGGCTCCATAATAGGACCAGAATACATGTTGATTAAATTATTTTGAATTCCCTGACAAGAAAGTAAGTGTTATGAAAGGGTGCTGAAATGAAATTATTCAAGTAGTGCTGCATTCACAATCTAATTCCTTGGGCCTGGCTATTTCCTTTGGACTTACCTTTAAAACTCTTCCAATATCCCATGCAGGCTGATAGAGAACAAATTATTAAGTGTGAAACAAGATGGCATTCAATCACATCTGTAAATCCTGGCACAGTAGTACACCAACTGTGAAGGTCTGTGGTCAGCAAAATAGGGGGTCTGCAGGCAAACAGGAGGTTGGTAAGTGCTGTGCCTAATTTCTGTGACCATTATGCAGCTTAACTAACAGCATCCTGTGCTACTGCACAGGCACAAATCACTCTATCCACTGATGGCAGTGTGGTGGAGGGAAGGGAAAAGCAAAGGAAAGTAGCAGCGTCTGCCTGCCTACTGAAACCTAACTAAATGCCTGGTACATGATGCTTGGTTATATTATACCATACTCCCAAGAAAACTTCAACTTTTCAAATACTCTGTATTTGCATCTTGTAGCTAATTGTAGACTAAATACATGTGTCAAGTGGTTTTCAAATATTATTTTGCACCTAGCTGATTTGTATGATTTTAGCAAGACTCACTGACTAACCTCTGTGTAGAAATTCAGAAAGAAATCCTTGTAAGTTCTTTGCTGTCAGTTCTCGTCACCAATTTAAACAATTAGTCCTGAGGATTTTCACTGACAGTACATGAAAAACATCTTTCCTTCAAAGTCAGTCTTGCATGTGTTACTCTATTTTATACTGCATGCTCCATGCTGACATATCAATGATCATGTTGTGAACCCCGCAAGCACCACAGAAAGCCTGGTGCCACCACCACGCTCCCTGTTTCCTTGGTCACATTCAGTGTATTTATGTGCCAGAGAAATGAGTGGATTGATGAAAAGCTGATTTTCTTCAACAGAATCCTTACAGATGTCTCATCAGAGAAGTTTTAGGAGCAGATAACTTCTGCTTTTTGAAGTCCCACTTTGAGGCAATAGGCAGAAAGAAAATAGTAGTAGGCAAATGTAAAGTTAGAGAGCTAAAAGGGTCAACAGAGATTTAGACAGCCTCAGGCAGTGAAGCTGGCAGGCTGCATCAATTACAAAAGCCAAGACAGGGAAGGAAGGGTGAAATATATCGCTTATATCTGTATTCTGCAATGTTCCTTGAAAGGCAGGTTGGTTAGAGATTTTCCTATCCAGCGTTCAAATCTGGATACTTTTACATCCACATGGAATAATGCAAAGTGCCAGTTTAGATCTTGAGAATTTAGCTCAGTGTTCATTTTCAGCCTGTACTGGAACAGTAATTTTAGAGGTCCAGGATACCAGTTCTGAAGATCAACTATATGGAGGCAAGGAACACTGAAGCAGTTTTCATGTAAAAGTGTGTTAAATCACTTTAGAGTAATCAGGTCAAAGAACTATACTTGAATGATTTACTACGGAGGATTTTCCTAAGAACCAAATCAGTCCCAACACAGATTTTCAGTGATGAATGTGTGACTTTTAACAGAGACAGCTTGGAAGAAATCTAAGTATCACCGTATGTTAGCTTTCTGTTTTGTTTATTTTTTAACCATATCTTCCAGATTTACTTCACAACAATGAATCACATTGCTCCTAAAGTCTGCCCAAAAAATCTTCCATCCCCTAACTGGATTTTTTCAGCTCACAGTACGTAGAGATGATCATAGGAAAAAATAATAGTCTATGACTCAGGTGAGATGGGGCTACTTTGGCCCGCTTCATTTTCTGGATGAGAAGTCATCAACACAGCCTTAGCTGTCAGGAAGACACACAGAGCCTTCTGCTATAAGGCAGCTTGTGAAGCAGAGAGCCATCCAGAAACTGAATTAACCATCTTCTGTGGCAAGAACTTCGCTTGGGAGTTGTGCAAGTTGAGTAAAATCTAGTTCTGTCCATTAAAGCACACTGAGATCTGTGGTTACCATAAGGTACACTTGCCAGTCCCATCTGACACCTGTGGCTTGCTGCCTGAGTCCACAGTGGTATTTGGGATAGTAAGCACACAGAAACCAGAGGATCGAGAACAAATATCCAGAGGCCTTGGCACTGGCACACAGCAGTTCCAAACACCTGCGAAATCCCCACTGGCAGAAGCAGCCACACAGTAAAATACTTTGGCTTTTCAGCGTGTGTAACTCCTTTTTCATGTGGTTGTTGTTGACTAATGCACCACACGCACCTCAGCAGTCTACAGCTTAGGTTCTGGAAAAGGTGGTCTCAGTGAGTAGCAGCACTTTTGACCGTACAGATTGACTGCAAAGGACGTACAACCATTCTCAGGCATCTTGTCGAATAACACAGAATTGGGCTTTTGCAGCTAAGGGGAACTGAATGCAAGAAGGACAAGTGAAATTTTGTGCAAACAATGGATCTACTAATTTGTCTTTCTTGTCAGAGACCAAATTGCACAAAACTAATGCTATATCTACAAAGCATTCTTCAATTCTGTATCTTAAGGAAGATGACTACATGATTTTAATTTGGTTTTCTGAGGAAATGGGAAGAACAGAATTATATAGTCTAGCTGTTCACTGATTTTAACCAGATTTAAGTTTCACTCAGTTTTTCCAAAGGATGAAATATATCTGGGAAACCCAGATTCATTAGTTCTCAACTGGATAGAGCAGCTGATCTGTTTGTTTCCATTTTTAAAGTCACTGTGTTTGTCATCCAACTGATACAATCAGAAGTGAGACATGGAGAAGTTTTGCTTCTCAGCTGTAGAGTGAGGCTCTGAAAAACTATAGGGAAGGGAAGATAGCCTTTGCACAGGCTATACCCCTTCCATAGATGGTAAATAAACAGATTTTATCTTATTTAGTTTTTTTAAAGGGTAATAAAAATAGTTATGTAACTATTGTTGTTCTGATCAATGACTCAGAAGCACCTGAGAAGTTTCTTGTTGATTTACTACATTATGCTGCTTGCATCATTTTTCTCTTCTATCAGCTATCATAACAACTGTGATTTTCTATGTCTTCTCTATAGGACAATTCTCCTCACTATTCTCTGTCTACACAGTCTTCTACCTTCTCATGTCAGAGTGAAATGCTGTTGATTTTCACAGGCATTCCCTACCTCTCTTAGCACATGAGAAAAATCCACTGAGATGAGCAAGGAGAATATAATAACAGAATAATGCACTTCTGGGTGACCTTTGAAGTGCAGAAGCTAATGTTAATGAATAATTCATAAATCCCAGAAAAGAATGATTCAATTCTAATCTACACTGAAGGTGGAGTTTTATTAGAGGGTACTGATGTCCTTAATAATTCTTGACCTGAGAATGAGTCCTTAGTGGAAAACAATGGTTGGTTTATGAAGTATTGGTATTTAAAACAGCAGAATTTTATACAGCTCTTTTGCCATTTCTGGACATAATCCACATGATCAGCTGGTCTACACTGAAAAGCAGTAACATTATTTTAAGGACAACAGGACTGGCTCATCTCTCTATGGTAGATGACGAAGGCCACATTTCTTTCTCCTCTGACTTCACATCAGCCTTCTAGATTGTACTAGTTTGAAAGCAAACTAGTGAGAAGTTCCAAGTCAGAAATACAATTTAATAGGAAAAACAAAATAAATGCAATAGTACAGAAAAAACAACGCACTGACAGAGTCAGAATACAACCTGACCCTCTGACAGTCAGGGTGGTGGTGCAGTCCAATTAAATGGTGGCTGCAGTCCTGCTGGAATGATAGTTCTGTTGAAGCAGTGATTCTGTAGAAGGGTCTGGTCTTCCTCTGAAGGTCCAGTGGTGGTGTAGAAGGGTCTGGTCTTCCTCTGGGAATCCAGTGGAAAAGGCTGCTTGTGGCTGTTCCAAACCCCAGATTTTATCCAGGTGGGAATGCTTGGCTCCCTCCCCCTGGGCAGAGCATCTCACAATGGGATGGTGAGTAATGGGGCAAGGCACTGATGGGCCCATGAACAGGAGACAGTCTGGAGGGAGGAGGCAAGGAACATTGCTACACCTGGTTTCAACAGCTCATGAAGATGGTAATAGAACACACTGTAACCCAGGACACAGATATTTAGATTCTCATCTGTAGCCGCTGATCACTAAGCAGGCTTCTGGTCTGGGCTGTTGTCAGTGGACCATCCTAGTGCTTCTTCTTTGCTCTGGATCATTTGTTGTACCAGCTCTGGTGCCCATACAGCTACAAACAGATTATGAAACTGATCTGCCTGAGACATAATCATAACAAGAAGAAAAACTGATTATGAGTCTTCGAGAACTTTGATTTGTCTGGATTGCTATCATCAGTTCTCAGGCCTAACCTGATTCAAATATAAGCAGTTATATCACAAGAACACATGCCTGCTTACTTTGCTTTAAGCAATGCACAGCAATCCGATAGTGGCCTTGGACTGACCTTCATACTACAGGACTGAAAGAGCTGCAATGGTTAGTCACATGAATATTTATTATTTTCGTAACATTTCTTATTCAATGTTTCCTTTTGAACATACTCTTGCAGTCGTAACTTTCCTTCACTCTGCTAGTGAACTGACTTTTCCACCAATGCATTTTGAGAGGAAGAAACCAATTACAGAGATATGGATACGTACTTTATTACCTCTGCTTAGCTCTATTTTATGAGGGAGAGTATTTTCTAAAATCCAGTTCTGGTAAGACACAATCCTCTTACTGCAGCCATATTGCAGCAAACTCAGAATGTGTTTAGTTTTAGAATTCAGATATCATACAGGAAATAAGTTGCTCAAGCTGCTGTATGAATGAGAAAAGAAATGCAACTTTGGAGCTATATTTAAAAACTCTACTGTAAGGTCAAGAAATGCCAAAATTAAGTGTAAATTCTTAACCTTCATTCTTGACTTTAAGTATACATAAACTATGATTTAAGTGTAGGTTCATTTTTCGTATAGTAAAGCAAAATATTTCCCAACATTTTCTAATTTCAAGTAAAATTAATGTACTATGATATAATGAATATTATTTGAATAGCATTTTGTATATATTACAATCTGTACTGTAACTGTTAGGGGTGGAGTGTGACAAATACTATTTTACCTAGTTCTGAATTACAGTCAATATCAACAGAAGCTAGACTGGGGTTTCACCCTAAATTAGCCATCTAAAGCCTTGCAACTGATAGTCATCCCCATATTAATTACAGCTTAGGGGGAAGACCAGAACAGTCAGAGGCTTTTTGTGGGTGCCGCCATCTGGCCCATGTGCTTCTGATAGTGTTATATACACAAAATCCTCCTCTTCGAAAGAACATTGTCATAAACTTAAGTAAATTGCCTATTTGATTATTTAAGAGGAAATCTCTAGCAAGATTTAAGAAAGATAAAACTGAATGAACTAATAATTTTGACATTCAGAGCTTTCTATTTTAGATTCAGAAGAAATTTGTCAGATTAAACATACTCTGCATTCTGTCAGTTTAACTGGATAAGTTCTAACTCAACTGATTTTTTTATAAGCTCTAAAAGGTGAACAGAATATTTTTTACTTAAAAATAAATTAAATACTTGGATTACTCCATTATTACATGTCTTTAAAATATTTCCCTTTATGTTTAACAATCTTAGCTTGAAGTGGTTTCCCATAGTTTTAAAAATGCTAACCACACAGCGCTGCACTGGGTGTTGGCAGCATTAAATTCAATGATCAGGCAGAAGAAACTGCAGAAAGCTCAAATCTTTGAAAATACAGAATTTGGTCTAGCTGTATAGATACAGATTTAAGTACCAAGTTAAAGACATACCAATTTGATCTCTACACAAAAGCATGCAAGCTATGAGCAATCTTGAAAGCACATTTAATAGAACACTTAATGCTTGACTGTGCATTGAAAGGCTTTTCCAAAATGGAATTTAATACAGAATTTTTACTAAGACAATAGGTCTTTGTTGCTAAAGAGTAAAGAAACCCATTACTTGCTACACTGTACACCACACCCACTTTTTCCTTATGACTGACTACATTTGAAGAGCCAGTATTCCTGTACAGGAACTTCTTAACACAGAGAAAAATACTTTTTCCTATTCAAAGATAAGCTCTTTCAAGAGAAGTCTTAGAACAATTTAAAAAATGTTCCATGAGTCTTCAATTCATGGCAAAGAACCCTTCCTTGTGTAGTACTCTATGTTTACTGGCTGTTATTTTAAATTACAAAGTTGCAGCTTAGTTCCATGAAACACAAAGCTGAAGCAACCATTGAAAACCACTCAACCAGTGCTAGCCAAATATAACCATTGATCAGCACTATTTGACTCTTAAATTTAGGACCTAATTCCTAACCTGATGCCTAAGAAGCCTCTACTTTATTTTGGTGGGTTTTGCCCTTGAAATCTATTGCCGTCTTCACCACAGGAAACAATTGATCTCTCTCCCCATCCCCTTCAGTTGTGTCAGACACAAAATTGTAAGCAGAGCTGGAGTTCAGGACAAATGCAAGCTCAAAGCAAGCATTGCTGGCAGTTTGAAACATTGCAACTGCTTTATTCCATTGTTTTACTCCTCTTCTTTTTCTCTTTTTTTTCTTTTCTTAGTGCTGTATGTTCTGATGCCTGCAGAGACTGTAATTGGAAATGGGGAAGGAACATAAGGAAACCTGTTTACAGAGAACTGTTTGCCTACTCAGAAGCACCAGAAATCTCATGAGGACCCTGGCACACATCAGTTTTTCAGCCCAGTTTTACAAACTGAAGAGCATTGTCAACATTTCAGATTAACATCCACATACAAATGTATTATTATTTTTATTTATTTATGCTGCGGCAAGATGAAGAGATCCCACAAGATTAGGTAAACTGCAAAATAGTCTCTTTCAACCTTCAGATTAGCAATGGGCTTCAATACATGTGTAATGTGTCATTTATATTGCAACAGCTCAAAAGTGTAGGCAGGACCGTAACCCTCTTAAAGAAGATACAAGAAAAAAACTCAATTAGAGGTAGAGTAAGAAAGCTGTCCCCAAATAGATTCCAACTCTTTGTCAAGCTGTGTTCTACAGCACCTTAATTCATCCTGAAAATGTGTAAACTAGAAGAGAGGAAAGTCCATTTGCTCTCCAGTGAGATTGTGCACAGCTGAAACACGACGGGAAAAGCTGAAACGACAAAAATTCAGACCCTTTCATCTGAATTCACTTTCAAGTGTTATCAAACACCTATAAGAAAGTCCCTATCCTACACCTCAATTTAGTACCTAAACATAAAGATGTTTGTTCAAACCAGTGTCTGAAAACTAAAGATTCTTCACTTAACCATTTGCCCACCATGTTACCACAAGAACTCTTAGTGTCTTGCATTCCTTCCCCATAGTATAGATCTATAGAATGTCCTCTGAAGACTTATGTGCCACACTGAACTCACATCTCAGATCAGAGAACATCACACTCACTGAACTCAGCCTTACTATTGTAGTATTCATGTTTCTTAGGTATTGCAGAAGAAAAATAAGGAGTATTATACATTTACATTTTTTTTTCTTCATAACCAACTAACATTAGAAAACACAAGTTCAGAACAGCTTCCTTTCGGTCTCATACAAACATCAGGGTGATTCAACCAGCCAAGGGGGCTGCTGCCTACTGTAGCAGCAAAGAACGAAATATCAGGAATTCTAGATTTGAATGCATTTTAGCTGCTGTATTTCCTACTTTTCTTTTACATATAAGAAAAGCCTGTTCCAAAAAGACATTTATTACATAGCAAGACTTAACAATTACTCCCTAGTGATACATACATAACTTACATGACAGCTTAGCTCAGTTTGTGGGTCAACAGCATATTCCTTAATGAAAGAAGAAAAAAACAGAGTTGCTGTTATGACGCAGGTGCTGAAATCTCGGTAACAGCTCCAGAGCAATATGAAACCCCTGTAAATCATTACTGCCTCACAAGGCAACCAAGGCAAAGAATTTCCCAAACTACTCTTATTTTGCTAAGAGTGTCATCTTGTGGAATTCTTGGAACATTCTTCAGCCCTGATTGGCAGCTGAAGAGGAGGATTAGTTTTCCTCCTGGTGGAGTAATCCATTATAGCTGAAGGTGATTACTTTTAAGAAAGCAATGTGTCAACAAAGCCAAAGAAAATGTGGTTCCCTGACATCTACCACTAATGAGACACCATTCTTTTGTTTGCTTTCCAGTGGCATTTCCTAATGACAAAGTCAGGGGTGGTAAGAGTGGGGAGAATAGGGGGGTGTTTGGTTTCTTCAAGCTACAGCAACTGCACAGACTTTGATATCAAGCTGTTGTAATCTCAACTCAAAAGACACTTAGCACCCATTGAAATATACAGACTTCATTATACCTGATGGGTTGTATTCCCCTATTCCCACTATCACAGTTATTCTCACCTACAAAGCTCTGTGGTGCTGATAGCAATTACCTTAACCAAAGCATAAGCTTTCCTCTTGATGTCACACTACAAGAGGTGGCAATCTCTTTCTTCAGATTGTCTAATTTTGTCAACCTTTCTCTGATGGTTGACAGTATTTTAGGCCATGGTACTTTCTAATTAACAGCAGAATTTAAAAAAAAAAAGTCAGTTCTGAGAATGAAATTTATTTCCTGTAACCAAAGCTATAATCTGTAGCAGTATGCCAAAAGGCATTTACATTTCTCTTTAATTATCTAAAGCAATTCATGTAGTAAAGCATTCTTTTGAAGTAATATGCCAGGAAAATAAGGTTTAGAAGCTTTAATGATTTTATGTAAGTCAGCAGACAAAGATAGTTTTCAAAGTACAGTTCAGCACAATGCACTGTATAGTGGCTCAAAATTTCACCTGGTGTCATTCAGCCGACACAGCTTCTACATAGGCTATATAGGTAGCATACAGGCACCTGGTTTGCAAAAGAACCCAAAACCCCACCAAAAAAACCCAACCCCAAACACCAAATAAAATAAAAGAAAAACAAGGAAAATAAAAGACAATATTCTGAATTGTGACTCTTGAAGGATCCATGAGCAGGTCCGAATGTGCAGCTTTATTACTTTTGAAAACAGCAATGAACTCTTTAATTAGCTCATAATACTAAGACACAGATGGAAGAGTTCTGTTGAATAACTCTACAGTACTATGTTATTCAAGAACAATTAATTCTCAGAGAAGTCAACACAGTTGGAAATAAGCCCATGATTCTAACAGGCTGCGTTTTTCTAAGCTCTTCCATCCAAATATCCTGTAGCCTCAGTTTGCAACTGAATTATTGCACAAAGAATTACCACCACACAGGTATTTTAGAAGCATGAGTTCTACCTGGATATGAACACTCAACTTTTCTATGTAAGGTCCAAGGATTTTAAAGTGGATTCTTGTTTGTTTGTTTGCAGAGTAGCCCTTGGCAGCATGTGAAGTGGAGGAAATCAAGCATTTCCCAAAATCAAGAACATTGTGCATGAAAAGAGAACGTTAGTCATAGGTCATCAGTGAACCATAAGAGTTCTGCTATCACTACTACCAGTACAAGCTGGAAATAGCCATTTGCAAAGCTCCAGCCACCTGTCCAGAGAACAAAATCATGCTTTTTCAAAATAAAGCACAATGGCACTAGTAGCAACAAAGACAATATACAGAGACATGAGTAAATATTAAACATAGATTCATAAACACTCATGAGTGTGTCTTTGAGTCATGAATGCTAGAATGTTTATCCAAACAATTTGTTGCCAAGGAGCACAGAATTCTCAATAACACATCATTGAACATCACTAATACAGATGCTTTTATTAAGTTTCACATTGAGCAAAGATTTACTTAATGTAATAGGATAGTGAGTGCTAAGATTTCATTTACGTATTTACTTTACAGTACATGAAATAATATTAATAAAGAAAACAAAACTGATAAAATAAATGTTAAAAATGCATTGTGAGGCATGATTCTTGGACACAGAGGGAAAGAATTGCTCCATGCATTATTCCTTCCCTGCTTTACAAAATGAAAAGCAACATTTTTCCATTGTTACTTAAGAGGAAATATACTCTACACAAGAGTGTCTTGGGTTGCAACTTACAATGCAATATTTTTACCCAGCCTGATTAAATATAGTAGAGAAGGCTAACTGGCTGCTCTTCCACCAGTGGAACATGAAAGTACTTGACAAAACGAAAGGTAAAGAAACCATACAAAACACAGCTTCATCATGATACTGAGGCACATAGCTGGCATTTATCTGGGGAGAAAAACTCTATAGCTAACCTAGCTAAGATAAATTGTCAAGAGCAGTCAAACTGTTCTTATGCCTCAGGGCTTAAACACACCAGCAAACAACATGGCAGATTTCTGTCCTGACATCTATAGACAAGCACCCAAAAAAAAGAAGAGAAAAAAGAGAAAAAAGTTAGGCTTCCTCATGGGCAGTCTGGCATTCAGAAACACTGGACTTCCTTGTAGCTGAGCTGCTAGTTTGCTAAAATGAGAAGATGTGAAGGCAGAGATAGTGTCTTTTATTAGTCCAGCTTGTACAGCTGGAGAGAAAAGGATAGTTTTTGGGTGCACAACTCCTTCAGTTATTAAAAACTCCCTTCAAAATATGCACTTGGGAGCTGAAACTCATAAAAAGGGAAGACATTAGAAATCCTGGATTCTTTAGCGGGTTTAGGGAATACTTAAGGTCTATAAGGGAATACTTAAGTGTATATAAGATGCATAAAAGACTCTCTCAGTTTTCTCCTCCAGCTCCTTCCAAAAACCGCTGCGCGCTCCCTAGGCAATAAATTCCTGTTTCTCAACTATAATAGGAGATAACTCCTCTTAACTCCTCTCTATTCCAGAGGCTCAAATACCTTTCCTCTCATTTCTAATTAAACTCAGCATAATTAAATTCATCGGCACTGTTCCTAACATGCACATAACTTTGAAGTTCATTGTTTCTCTTTCAGAGGTCGAGAAAGACTTGTGTACAAATGACTTTGCCTAGATTCCCAATTATTCCACTTGTTCCAATTTATTAAAAAAAAAAAAATCACCATAACTTACCAAACCTTGGGCATATCTTTAGCGCATGTGACCCCAACATCCCAGCATGACTATCACTCTGTTTTAAAAGTGGAGTGAAATATGGTTAATAGCAAATGATGGCGTAGGAAGACACCTCAGTCCTGGTGACCACTGATGTTCTAGGAAGCTCTACAGGGAGAAGAGCAGATTGTTTAGCCTTTCTATAACATTTCTTCATGTGGCAGGCAGGTAGGAACAACTTGTCAGCAAAACCCTAGCAGAGTCCCATGGCTTACCAAGGCCACAAGTGCTCATGTTCCTGGGGGATTTTTCAGCAAATTCCAAGACTCTCTTGGATGAGGTGTCACTCTCTCTCCCATAGAGAGGTATGGAACTGGGAAATGCTGCAGTAGAAACAGGACGCTTACAGACTGGTACACACTTCAACACCTTCTCCTAACCATGAATCCTCTCATTAATCAGCACAGTTTCAGTAGATACAAGGTGTGACTCTGTTTCTCAGATCCAGATAAATTCCTGTCAGCCACTCAGACATGTGGGGTTGCTTCTGTCACTTTTATGCACCACATGAAATCTTTGGTCCCATGGAGATGTTTTGCACCATGTTTAGGGCGATGTACAGGATCAACAAAAGGTCACATACAGTGGCACACATATATGAAATTTCACAGCTCCAGCTTTGAGACTGATGGAGAAGACACCAAACAGAAGATCTGCTTCTCTTCTGCCTTCTTGCATTCTCTCTGTGTTTCTTGTATGAACACACCAGAAACTGTATGTGCTAGGTTAATTACACCAATAAACATGAGAAACTTCTTAGGCCAGGGATGGCCATTAGCCCAGGGATAACCTAAGAGGTTTCTCAGGTTTATCAAGCTTGTATCAAGCCAGGGATGGCCTGAGAATGCAGCTTGAAGACCAGCTTACTTACTTTCTGCAGAGTTTTCTTCAGCTCTACATTTCTGTTGGTATGGTAGGAATCGTTGTTGTGACATTGGGTCTTGTATCCTTGATGTCACTTTCTGAACTAAACTGTCAGTCTTAGCTAGTCAATGAATTAGCGATGTAAATCATATACTGTTGAAGTCTTACAAAAGATGGGCTAACTTCCAGCAGCTGAGCTCTGGTACTTACTGATCTTTGAAACGCTTTCTATCAAGAGCTTTTTAGCAATATTTTTTAATTAAGTCAGTGAATTTTGAGTTCACTTGCAAGATGAACAAGCTTTTTTTTTTCTAAAAAGGCCCAGTGGAGGTACAGTGTTAATATGTTCGTTAATTATGATCAAACTTTTACTGGAATACTTATTTTATTGCACTATGATACCGAGGAGAAGCAGATAAGCAAATAATGGTATTTCATAATAGCTGAATATCATACATAGAGGTATAATAGAAGTCTTTTCCAGTGACATGCCTAAAGAGAAGACTTTAGGGAAGGATAATGCAGAAAGGTATCTGGGAATTATGGTGACTTCTATCCTGAGCACAAGCGAAAAAACGCCACACTTACAACTAAGGTGAATTCCACAATAGGGTCTGTTGGGAGAAGTTTTGTGTGTGAACCTTGGTACCACAACATTGGAACCAGCTGTGGAGCATCATGGAGAGACTGGTAACACTCATTAGGGCTTTAGAAAATATGACAGTGGAGGAAGGTAGAATGAATTGTCTAGAAAGTAAAGACTGAAGAAAGACATGGATAATCTAATTTTCTCTTTTTTATGTAATGAGAAAGGAAATCTCTTTTATGAACAATGTTAAAAGGGAAAGAAAGTAATATGTCTAAACTATAGAAATGGAAATTTGGGTTAGACATTGAGAAAATAGTAATACCTTTCCAACAGCCAGAACCAGAGTCCCTACTGTTAGAGCAGAAAAACTGTGGAAGGAGATTTTAAGGGCCTGACTGGACAACCATCCTCCAGGAGTATCATAGGAACCAATCCTATCTTCCGAAAAAGGATGGAGCAAATGATCTAACACTTCTGGTAGTAGGGTTTTCTGCCATTTGAACATCTCTTTTCATAGGGTTTCTTGTATCACCAGACATCTGCAAGATACACATGATACAAGTAGCAAAGGAGTACCAGACTTGTATTGATAGCTGCACTTCCTCTCCGTAACAAATGAAAACAAAGTAGTCAGTGTCTCCCGTCTTCTCTTTCTGCTTCAGAGATGAACGTGCTTATGTCTGAAAATCATGTGACTTTTAAAGTGCTGGGTGATGAGGATGTGACACTCATTTTCTTGATAGTGAGGGTCAGGACTGGAGTAAAAAGGGACTCTTTTCATACCAAAAAAAAAAACCAACTCAGAAACTTGTTTCACTTTAGATCAGATCTGCAGATGCTTGGTACAAGACTCAGTTGTCGAGGCATGAGGCTCTCTGGACAGAGACAGTTCTCTTAACCTTAGCTAGCTCTCTGTCTTAATTGCGTCTCAAACAGAGGTGCAATACGTGATTATTGACAAGATGGCCCTGTCACATGTTCAGAGTGGTTTTCTTGGCAGAACCACCCATAGTTACAGACAAAATAGCTTTAGCTGAAGACCTTCAACAGTGGCTTCAGAAGGAAAACACAGAATTGGATTGAAACATGGTCTTTATCCATATAGGAGCAAAGGGGAATAAAACAGGATGAAACTGAAGCACTGAAGCGTAGAGGGAGGATGTCTGGTCTTCAGCACCAAAGTCAGCTTGGGCTTGCTTTTCTCAGTCTCCCTTCCCTCCCATGTTTTCCATGTATGTTTTTAAAATTCTGTAAAATGTCTTTTCCCATACTCTTCCAACTCTTTGTCATTGACACAATGACATGTGTATTCATGTAAAAATAAGTTTTGTAGGGAAAAAAAGTATCCCTCTTACTCATTGCTTTGGAACCCAGCCTGGGTTTATGCAGATAATATATATCTGGAGTATAAGCTGCTTAATGCAATTGGCTTGTAAGAGGTTTCCTAGCAGTTTTTCTTATACAATGTTTTTATATTGTTGATAATGAACATGACTGTAACATACACATTATTTTCTATTAGTGGAATTCTCCAATAGAGTAGTATAGATGAAATATGGTTAGGAGTATTCAAAAAAGTCATGAACTCAATCATGAAGCACATTTTCAAAACATAACACAAACAGAATTATCTGGGCAACTTGGACACAGGACTACAACAGTACAGAATATATTTTATTCTCAAAATACATTCTGGAGATTCCAAATCTAATAGTAAATCAAATGTGGCTGACTAGAGGAAAAGGATCATCCATAAGCAATGAGTGACAGGTCATTGCAGACCTTCCAAGACAGGTCATTTGTTCCTTGCAATGTGCCCTAATTTGGGAGCAACACTTGACAACATTCGTCCCAGATCCTATAACAATACCAGCCACCATAAGCTCCTAAAAGAGTAGTAGTAAATTTCTGCTTGTATATCCTGCTTGTAACTATTCAAGAAAACGTTGCTTTTAAAAAGAAAATCACTGTGGTCTTCCCTAGTAATGTTCAGGAATTATTCAGCAGTGGTAACTTCTTGCATTTCACTGCTTCACCTGAAAGATGACTTTCTAGTGGATTCTACCAAAAATGAGGAGGACAGGCATAAAGCTTTTAGACAGAAACTTACTAAATCAGGTGTAGTCTGCAGTGCTCAGCAGCCAGAAGGAAGCCAGAGGCTTCTCTAGCCTCCCTGTACCCATCCAACGATGTATTACTTTTGACAAGGAAACCGCATTCTACCACCTGGCACCTTTCACACTCTTCCTCCCCTCGACACCCAAGGTGGGAGAAGGGAGAGGATGCAGAGGCTGAAGGAGACCCGCACGCTCTGGTGTGCTGTGCTCCGGGGGGAGCAACGGGGCGGGGGCAGCGGTGCGGGGCTCTCCGTCCTTCCTTCCTTCGCTTTTTTTCCTAAAGTTTTTTGTAAAGGGGCAACATTCGCGGGTCCGTCACGTGACCCTGTCAGGTCCTGCCTATTGAGAGCCAGACCACCCACACAGAGGACGATGGAGCTGCTTAATAGAAACAGGCATGTAATTGTGAGGCTTTCCAGCACTCGGCAGAATGTCTGCAACCTAGGAGGGTTGTTTTTTTACATTTTCAGCTCCTTAGGTGTAAAAAAGGAAGGAGGGAGGGAAGGAAGGAAGGAAGGAAGGAAGGAAGGAAGGAAAGGAAAGGAAAGGAAGGAAGGAAGGAAGGAAAGGAAGGAAGGAAGGAAGGAACGAAGGAACGAAGGAAAAGATGAACTAAAGGGGGAAAGAAAGAAAAAAAAAGAAAAAAGAGAAAAAGAAAAAGAAAGAAAGAAAGAACAGAAAGAAAGAACAGAAAGACAGAGGAAGGCATCACTGATGTTCCATTTAAGCCGCCAGTACCAGTGAATGAGGGCGCACCCAGACCTCCAGCACGGCTCTCCCCGAGCGGCTCCTGCAAGGGCAGTGATGGTAGGTGCCTTCCCTTCGGCAGGCCGGCAGCGGGCCGGGGGGCGCGGGGCAGGGGCCGGGGCCGGGGCGGTGTTGGAGGGGCTGCGCGGGCCCTTGCCGGGGCCCGGAGCTAACGGAGGGGGCGGGGGAAGCCTCCCTCTCGCCGTCGGGGGCCGGGGCTACCGACCGGGCATCGGGTGCGGCCCGAGCGGGGACGGCAGCGCGGGGCACGGCGGGCGGGGTGTGGCGGGGGCTCAGCGTGAGCAGGGGCGGCAGGGCTCCCCCGGGGCCAGGCGCTGCTCCCTCTCGCCCGGCTTGGCGGTGCGGTGGCTCTGAGCTGCGGTAGGGATGCGCGGGGGGTACTCGCCGCTGATGGGAGGTGGCTCTTGAGGTGACTGCAGTCCCGCAGAGGACGGCAAACGCGTCCCCGGTCTCTGCATTTCACACCTGTGTGAGCTTTGGTCCGAACAAGCTGCCTCGCGGGGAGCAGAAACTTCTCTGGGGCTAGTCTCTACAGGACAGGGGCCGCCCTAGGTTGAAGTGGTCAATACTGGCTTCAGCCTCCGGCTTCAGGATTGGACTCCGCCTGTGGCTGGTACCGGAGACCATCAGGACCGGTACAGCGCTGTTGTCATCGGTCTCGTGCGTGCTGTCTCACTGCTTCCAGGGACTGGAGAATGGGGGGATGTTCAGTGACAGATCTCTCCCTCTCCGCTGCCTTAGCCCCACTTTGGGGAGGTAGACTTGAGGGAGGCAAAAGCGCGGAGGGGAGTGGGGAGACATCTGGTGTCGTTGGATGGTTTTAAAAGGAGTGTTGGAGCCAAGGTGGGTATTTCACAGCTCCTAACCAGACAGCCTCTACCAGCTGTGGTTAGAGAGTCTCACCTTCTTTCGGCACCAGTCTCAAAGGTGTATCTAGTTTCTGGTTAGGGCTACTAGGGGATGTTGTCCGGATTGTAATATGACATTGTATCTGGACTGCAGGTAGTGTTGTTTAGAAATATCAGCGCTGAGGAGGGAGGGGGAAGAGAAGGAATCTTTTAAAATCTATTTGCTTTTAAAAAGCCTATAGATAAAAAACTGGCAGCCCACTCTGAATTAAAATGTCTTAGGCTTCTGTGTTTTTATCCTTATTTCACACACACATGCACACACACGCACACACTCACACATGCACCTTTTATTTTGTTCTGCCTTTGCCACAGTGTATAAAGCCCTATTGAGACATGTAGGCGTGATGTGTAAACCGGATTAGCAGTATGAAAGAAAGACGTACAATGAGCCTGAATTGTTTTACTTCCTTTTCATTTCTCACGCCTATATCTCTAATAAATTTGTTGCTCCAGCAGTGGGTCAAAGAGATTGTGTCGCTCAGCTTTTTTTTCTGCAAGGCCCGATGGCAGAGATCATGGAAGTGAATGCCCTGCCTGTTGGCACATGCAAAACTTGAGCTCTACCTTTACACAGACCCAGTGTTGTCCAGGCTGGCTAAAAAAGGTTTAGTGTAACTTTCCCCTCTCAATGCACATTAATGTCCTGCAAGTGGCAGGGCATTTCACCAGGAAAAGAATCTGTTTTGAAGATGACTTGGGTTTATAGAGGTAAAGCCCCTCGTGGAATATGACGAGGTCTGCTAGGGCTGGGATGTCTTCATGATTTTGGAGGGAGCGGGCTGTTGCTCCATCCACTGTCCTCTGCAGCTCTCCGTGAGCTCTTGTTCTCTTCTGGGAGTCCGCTGCTGCGCGGAAGGAGCCCAGAAGCCTCGGAGACTCCTCTGGAGGCACATTTCCCCGCAGCCCTCCGCAGAAGAAAATGCCAGCGCTCCTGGGTTGGTGCTGTAGATCCCTCATTTGCTCCTTTGTGGCGTGCAGAGCAGCTTTCCATTAAAGGAGATCAGGGGTAATTAGCCGCATTATTTTGACAAGTTGGCTCGAGCAGTTGCCTTTCTTCTAGGGCTGAGGAGGGGGAGAGGCCGCCCGCCTTCTTCCCCAGGCGCGGGCGCTGCGCGGCGGCGCTGCCCTGCGGAGCGGCTCCCCGCTGCGCGCCGCCGCCCCCCGACGGCAACCCCCGCCGGCCCGGTGGCCAGCACGGCACTGCGAATGGAAAAGGAGAGGGAGGCTCAGGCTGCCCTGCAAAACCCAGTGACTGTGATCTTATGTCAAAGCCAGAATCAGGTGTGCGGGTGGAGCACAGGACCAAGGCAGACCTGTGCACTTGTGCGATGTAAACCTGTGTGAGACACAAAAATTTGAGGGAACAGAAAAAATCTGATTATTTTCCCACACGTCAGTCTTCTCCCATGGTCAGCTCTCTTGTAAACCGTGCAAAAGGAACTTCAAGTGCCTGCGCTTCATTTCTGTCTTTTCTTTATTAGTGTAATCAGATGCTCCAGCAGCGCAAAAGCTTTTGGTGTGTGTCTGCAAGCGAAGAGCAAGCCGGAAAAAATGTGTTAAAGTAAAATCACTGTAAATACCTGTTACCCATTGTTATTGGATTGATCCCTCACCCTGGCTGGAGGAAGTGTGAACCTCTGCAGTATCGGGGGTTATGAACACAAAGGGAAGCAAGAGGCAGAGCATTACAAAATGAAGCCACTACGACTAAAATCAAGGCTGAAATTCTTGTACACCAGCCCCGGCTGTCTAGGCATTGAAAAGAACACGTATGAATGGTTGTAGACTGCAGCCCCTCTATATAAGGAGACACCTTCCCAGGCCTTCCCCACACAGCACGTCCTAGATAAGAAATCTGAGAGATTCCTTCGAGTTGCTGAAAATGGAGATAGCCCTTGGTGTGGAGGAGCAGTTGCACGCTCAGAGCATGCATATCACAGTCAACAGTGTTTACAAATGTAAATAAGGGCAGATTGATTAGGAACAACGTTATTGCCAGGAATGTAGCATGCAGGCATCAGCTAAGAGGCAGACTGGGGGCAGCCAGTGCTCTGACCACCCAAGTGGAGACTTTTACACTGACATTTCTTCCTTGAGGGAAAAAAACCCCCAACATACATACACACACCCATCCCAGAAACAAGACCAATTAGATCTCTGCAGTAATTAATCTCTTGTGTATGCTTAAAAAAAAAAAAATCCCTCCAGACCACAGGGAGAGAGGGGAGATTAAGATAGTGCTTGTTAAATTTGAGTCTTCAGATAGAGTTTTGGAACCAGCACTGAGAATGGGTGTTAGGCTACTGTGTGAAGCCTAGCAGGCAGGAGGCGTGTAGGGCAGCGCTGGAGATTCCAGGTGCTTGAAGGGACAGTCTTCCCTGGTTTTGGAGCCTACTAGGATGTTGAACCAAAATGCTTCTGCGCCCATCCCTTCTTCCTCCATTTGCCTGCCCTGCTACCCGATCAGACATGGTGAGGTTGAGCACTTGCAGAAGTAGTGTCACATCACTTCCCAGCTAGATGGATGGTCACTTTCCCAAGTGGAAACTTGAACTGGAGGTGGCCGACTGCACCCCAAGTGGAAATTTCAGCCTCAAACAGAAAACAGCTTCCAGCTGCAACCGCTTCAGGTTTCCTTCTCCCATACGTATGCACCTACGTGTGCGTGCATGACAGCTTGCTGTTCCTAGCAGCTTTCCTGGAGACAGTCCTGTGCGGAGCAGAGGGCAGGGCCTTCACGAAGATAGGTTTCTCAGGGTGGGAAAAAACGGAGTTGGGATGAAGTGAAAGGAAAAAGAAACCCCCTAACCGGCGGCTACGGCCCTTGAAAGGCCTTGACCGTCGGTGCCTTTAGGCAGTCTCACGGAGGGAGAGGTGCGGTGCGGTGCGCAGCTCGCTCCCGCCGGCGGTGCCGGCCCCCGGGGCGCTGCCAGCCCGCGTCGCCGGCGCCTGGACGGCCCCGCTACCAGCGCTCGCCAGCCCGCCTAGGGGAGGAGGACGCTTGCAGTGACCGGGGCTCAGGCTCAGGGGTTTTGCTCAGGAATGCTGCCCCAGGTACACGCACGGCGGGGCTGAAGGGAGAGGTGTGCAGTGCCGGCGGGTTTGTCGAGCCTGGCACCGCACCGGGTAGGGGCTGCACGGGGTGCTCCTCTCTTTTTCGCTGCATTTCTCCCACGCCCCCTCCACCTCCCGAACTCTTTACAGCCGCGCTCCTCCGCAGGCTGTAGGCGTGCAGCAGCCGTCGTGCACTAGGGCAGCCCCCCAGAGCGCCTCCACGGCCCGGGCCGGGGGCGGAGGGGCGGGCTGGCCGCTGCCCCCCGCGCCGGTGCGCACGGGTGTCCGCCACGGCCCGTAGCTGCCCCCGCGGGGAGCCGCGCTGCGGGCAGGGGCCTGAGCCCGAGCCCGGGACTGGGGGGATGCGCGCAGCTCTAGAGGCAGCAATTAATGGCTGATTCTCAATGAAGAGAGACGGGGAGAAGCGGTGCCAAAAAGTAAACAATCGCGTGTAGTTCAAGAAATGTTTAGCGCGGCCAGGCAGGCTACGTTTCATGGACTTTTACACTAAAAACACTAAAATTGGCTTTCCTCAGGTTTCAGTTAAAGAATGAGCCCTAAGTTGAAACAGGCTAGCTACCGCGCGGCTTTAAATCCCTCAAGTGTTAAATTTTCATTGTGTTTTTCTAACTGGACGGAGTAGTTTTCTTGCAAGGAACTAAGTCTCCTCTTCAGTTAAAAAGAGAGAGGGAGAAAAATCTGGCACTTTCTACCGCAGTATCCACCACCCTGTCATTATTCCTGCAAGGCTGGGAATTCAGCTCGGACCTCCCAGTATTTGTTGCAGCTGGAGGCCAAGGTGCCTCTAAAAGGATTTTCTTTTAAGGCCTTTAGAAATCGTTTAATGCCGCTTTTCCCTCCTTTCCCTCTCCTTTTCTTAAAAGGGAAAAATGTATTTCTGCATGTCCTTCGCGAGGAAGTTCCGCGCGTGTATTTGCAAGCATCCCGGGGGGGGAGGGTGAACGGGTGTGGGGGGGTAACGTTCTTTAAAAGAAAACGAAGAAGAAAGGGGGAGAAGGCATTCCTTAATGGAAGTATTGCATGCAAAGAAGACTGGATCTCTTTAAGGCTCCCCCTGAAGCTGGAGATGCACACACAAGGGTTGCCGGCCTGGGTGGTCTCTCTACTTTGGTGAGCTGTTGCTAAGCAGCTAATAATAGACGTGTTTGCTGAGTAATTTCTACCCTCCCCGAGCCAATCACCTCGCAGAAACCCAAGCCATCTGACAGCCCCGGGGGCGGGCTCTCAGCTCCTTTTTTTTTTTTTTTTTTTC
>VXAZ01003480.1:154285-164285 GCA_013399875.1 Gymnorhina tibicen
GTGTGTGGTCCTGGGCTTGGACAGCTTTCAGCTAGGGGGGAGCGCGGGGCTCGGCGCTGAAAAAAGAGAAAGAAAAATAGAAAAGAGGAGGGAGAGAACGAGGGGAAACAAAAATCCCAACAAAAAAAGAAAGAAATAAACCACGAAAGAAAGGCAGCCGAGGCGAAGCGGAGCCCCGAGTGGGGCAGGCAGCCGGGCGGGGCACCCCGCGCTGAGAGGCATGGCTCCAGGCTACCGCGGGTTTGGGCTTTAGGTGTGTTCTTGGTGGGTTTTTTTCTTCTTCTTTTTTTTTTTTTTTTTTTTTTTTTTTTTTTTTTTGGGTAAAAAGNTTTTTTTTTTTTTTTTTTTTTTTGTCTCTGGGGGAAAAATGCTGTTTATTTAGCATCACATTCCCCCGTTAGCTGCTGGGTCGATGTGGAAACAGAGGTCCTTGACTGCAGCAATTACTAGTCTAGGTTTATGTCAAAGTAGCTTGCAGCAGAATTTGGCTTATAAAAGTTAATATGGGAGGCTGCATAAATAATCATTACTAAATAGCTCTCTGTACGAGTATATGTGGAAAAGCTAGTGCTGAGTGCAAACAAAGTCGGTGCCTGTTCTGAAGGTGGTCTGTCCTGCCCGAGGTGAATTAGAGCGTATAGGATCGGAATCCGTCCTTGCAGATGACAGCCGTATTGGGGTCAGGATGGGATTCGCGGGTCATTTAGTGAGTGTTGATTTTTCTGTTGTGGAAAATAATGACCTTTTTTGGTCCATGTGGTGTAGTCCAGGAGCTCAAAATACGATGGGATCTGCTGCCAACAGATCTGCCTGAGAAACAGAGCAAGACAGTGCTGGGTCCCATCTGCAGGCAGAGATGTGCAGTCAGAGTTTGTACTGGTCACTAAGTACAGTACCTTAAATACTAATAAAAATGACTGTGAATCTTGTTTTTCTTCACTTCTAATTTTCCTTCCAAACTCACTGTGAAGTTGTTGTGAAGAAGTTTGTTTCGTCAATTTTTGCTCTTAGGTATTTTGTCTTTATTTTTCTGTGTTAGGTAAATTAATATGTGATTGCAGCTCCATCCTGCATGCTCTGCTGACTTTTATTATCCTGATATTACCCGGTGTTCACTTGCTTGGAATGGTGATTGTATTCAATTAATGCCACCTGCTTTTTGTAGCCTTGTAGTATCAAGAAACCACTTGCTGATGATGCCTTAGTGACTGGCCTGGCAGTAAAAATGCAATTGTCAAGGAAGAAATAGGATTTGCAAAATAGTTGCTTAGTTCCAGTTGCTGCACTGGCCTTTTCTCATATCGTTATTGTTACGGAGAAGGAGTGAGGGGAAGTCCCTATTGTAGAATTCAGTGGAAATTGATCTCTGAGGTTTTTATGGCCAAAATGAATTCATAATGCGGCTGGTTTGACAGAGTTGACTTATGTGATTTCACATCTATTTAGTTTAGTTTTCATATCAAATAAAAAAACCCATTAAAACTCTGTATTTAGAAATCCTTGCATTTCAAAACCAACCAGCAAAGGCTAGCAGATTAAGGTGAAATAAAATATTCTGGATTTTATTTACATTATCTTCTAGTTTTCCCATTCTAGCACTACATGACCATCCACAGAAAAGAACTTGATAAAACGTGCTTTCTTGGTAGAGGCTCTGTAAATGTTCTGCTCATGAACCAGGGTGTTGTACAAGATAGCAATTGCATACTTTTGTTGCAAAACTACCAACAGCAGTACAGATTGAGAGTTTGAGATGGAACAGAGACAGAAAGAGATAGTATGGAAAATGTGTTTCTTCCTATGCAGAAGTGCAAAGCAGCACCAAACTTTTCTTCCACACTTACATGCAACTGGTCCTAACAGCTTTAAAGTACAATCCATGGAGATTGGTATGCTAAAGGACTCTTTAGATCTAGGTTTCTTAGAGCAGAAGCAGTGGCTGAATTGTCCTGTTTATTAAAATAGCTGTCTCACTTTACCTTTTACCTTTTGTTTACTGAGAGTTTGAATGAACTGGGCAATGCTGACCAAATATAAAATCATAGAATTGTTTAAATTGGAAAGGATTTATAATATTATTAAATCCAACTGCTAACCTAGCACCATTGTGTTCACCACTGAACCATGTCCTTAAATGTCACCTCTAAATACAAATACCTCCAGGGATGGTAATTCAAGGGCAGCCTGTTTCAATGGTTAGTAGTCCTTTCTGTGAAGAAATTTTTTTTACTATCCAATCTAGACCTCCCCTGGAGCAACTTGAAACCATTTACCTCTCATCCTGTCACTTGTTGCCTACATCCTCCTTTCAGGTAGCTGTAGAGAGGGATAAGGTCACCCCAAGGGTCCTCTTCTCCAGGCTAAATTACCCCAGCTCCCTTAACCACTCCTCACAGGACTCGTGCTCTGGTGCCCTTCTCTGGACACACGCCAGCCCTTCAATGTCTTTCTTGTAGTGAGGGGGCCAAAACTGAGCACAGCATTTGAGGTGTGGCCTCACCAGTGCTGAGTACAGGGGACAATCACTGCCCTGGTCTTGCTGGCCACACTATTGCTGACACAGGCCAGGATGCTGTTTGCCTTCTTGGCCACCTGGGCACACACTGGCTCATGCTGAGCACCCCAGGTCCTTTTCCTGGGGCAGCTTTCCAGTCACTGTTCCCTCAGTCTGTAGTCCTGCATGGGGTTGTTGTGACCCAAGGGCAGGACCTGGCACTTTATGTTGTTGAACATGGTATGAACCTCATACCATTGGCCTTGGCCCATCAATTCAGCCTGTCCAGATCCCTCTGCAGAGCTTTCCTGTCCTCCTGAAGATTGACAGTCCCACCCAACTTGGTGTCCTCTGGGAACTGACTGAGCGGGTACTTGAACCCCTCATCCAAATAATTGATGAAGATATTAAACAGGATTGGTCCCATCACTGAGCCCTGGGGAGCCCCTTCAGTGACTGGCCAACAACTGGATGTAGCTCTCTCTGGGCCCGGCCATCCAGCCAGTTTTTAACCCAGCAAATAGTGCACTTGTCCAAACCATGAGCAGCCAGTATCTCCAGGACAATGCTGTAGTAAACAGTGTTAAAGGCGTTATTAAAGTTCAGGTAGACAATATCCATAGCCTTTCCTTCATCCACTAAGTCACAAAAGAAGATAAGGTTGGTCAAGCAGCACCTGCCTTTCACAACCCCATTCCGGCTGGGCCTGATCCCTGGACTGTCTCGTATGTGCTGTGTAGATTCATAGATTACTTGAAATATATTTCAAGTAGCAGTTTTGATTTGCTACTGAAGCTTTTTACCGTTATTACTGCTGAATAAATTGGCAGTATTTACTTTAAGAGACAGATTTGATAGGAAGTGTTTCTGAATACCCACGGAACATAATACAGCACTGAAGTTTGCTGGAAGTGAATGGTTGCTTTAAAACCATAATACAATTAATTATGGAATAGTGAGGTGAACTTTGAATGAGTTTTAAGACTATGCACATTCCAAGTTAAATGATTAGTAGTCTGAGCCTGCAGCTATTATGGCTGAAATATTTGCATAAGAACTTTAGAAGCTCACCTGGTAGGCAAACTTTCAGAGAGATCTTCAAAACATCATTGTTTCAGATTTCCTGTAGTAGTCTTCCTCCTTCAGAATTTATGCTGGCATTCTTGGCCTTCTCTGAGACTGATACCAAAGTGGCTTTCCTCTCAGCTTGTTTCTTGGCACTAAGTGTTGTAGAGTAGCTTTTTTGTTTTTTGGGGTTTCTTTTAAATATAGTCCTCCTCTGGCTGCTGTTCAGAATACTTCAGTTGTTAATGTGTGTCCCACAGTGGCTCCATCTATGTTCCTGTCTTGTAGACTTGCTCTCAGTCGTCTTTGCCTGGGACATACACGTGTCTTATCAGCACATGAATAGATCTGTCATCTCCATGTGCATACCTTGCTGCTGGAGGAGGTTGTCTGCTGGGGCAGACAAATTCTGGACTGGCATTTTAATGCAAGTTCTGTTATTCAGCTTGAGTTGAACTGCTGCATGTGGGTGTCCATGCATCCTGGAGGTGTGGAGACTGTTTAGCATCTTTATAGATTGTCCACACAAAGAGAAAAAATGGGCTTTGCATTGATTTCTTCGGTGACTGAATTTTGTTGGACATAGATGTGCTTTTAGAATCATCCATTCATAACTAGAAAGTGCTCTGCATGGAAAAGAAATCATGCTCGTAACTGGTTATGTTTATTTGCTACCACTCTTAATAGGCAGTCTAAGACCCAGTGTGTCAACAGCAGTCACACATGTAAATTCACAGCCTCTGCTTCTGAAAGAAGGTAGTTTTGTGGCTCCAGAGAGGGTTCTGTTAAACGAAGCTTGAAATTTGGCTACTACAATGCCTTAAATGATGTTAATTGGAGCAGCTTCTAATGGGGGAGATGATCTAGTCTTGTGCTGTGATAATTCATTTCTCGTCATTGTTGTCTTGGGATTTTTTTCCTCCTCACTTTTTCATTAGTTTTTTTCCTTAAGTGGTCAAAAATCATGCTGTTCTTTCCTTCCTTTCATGCTTTCTTCACTTTTTGCACTAGCTGTAGCTCAGTCAGATCATTCATCCTTAAGCAGCCCTCTTCACAGAGCTTTGTGAAGCTTTGCGAGCTTGAACCGAACTCTTAACATGCAGAGCTCCTTCTTTAAGACAGTTTGAAGGAAGAGGGTGGGTGATACAAATAGGTAGGACATCCTGCAGGGAATGCCTCAGTAGCTGCATAGTTTAGTTCAAGTATGTGGAACAAAGTGAGTGTGTTCTAATTGTAAGTGAATTAAGGACTGAGTGTGTACAGTAGAAGCACTTTGTAAGTCGAGATTTGAGATGTGTGTAGTATTGTTTCTTTTCTCTCTTAAGGGACAAAAATCAGGTTGCTCTATTGTATTTATGGCTGACCCTTCTTAAAATATGTTAATCTACCCATGCAACTTAAGAATGAGGTGAAAATGAGGAAAGTGTGTGAGTGATGCAGGAACCAGTATTATTTCTGTAGATTGTCAGTTTTCTTAACCCAGCAAGATTAAGTGCAGGTGGAGAGAAAAGTTGTTCTTAAGTTCTGCCTAAAGGCACCAGTTAACTTTACATTAGTATTCTTTGGAGAAACAAAAAGGAATAGTAAAGGAACAGATCTGCACAAATTTGTTTTTTCAAGGAGACAAACTTATGTGAGTGGGCTGAAGTAACACACTTGGTTTGAGTACAGTTGGCAGGAACTGACCGAGTCAAGTGTAATTCCTTTCTCCCACAAACATTCGTGGACAGCAGCAGAGGAGTACTGCTTCAGATGTGCTTGCTCCTGCGTCACTACGTTGGCACGGTATAGATGGAAGAAGAGCAGAAGTTACTCTGCTCTTCAGTCTGTGGTGGGGTGTTGGCAGGCTCTATGGCAGTCAGAACATTGTCTCTGATCACATCACCAGATTCGTTAGTTTCCTGTAAATCAGGTGATGTGAGAGCTTACTTATCCCTGAACGCTGTCTTACACTGTGTTGCGTTCCTCAGCGCATATTCAAAGTTCATTGGAAGGTGTTTATCTGGAAAATTTCCAAGCCACTGTTTTGTTTGATATACGTATGATTATTTATTACATGTCTTTTTTTCCACATGGTAGCTGAAGGATGGTCATCTGAGAAACATACTTATTTTAATGTTTACTGCTAAAGCACAAAAGTATTTCATTCCAAGGTACTGTTTTGAAAAAGAATATCAAATTCTAATATTTAGGATTTACATGATATTTGTGGATAAAAACATCAGGGCAGTGGGTGTTATGTTCCTTTGAGTTTGAACTCCCTCTGTTTCCATGTATTGAAAATTGTTAAGAAAAGTTGTTTAAAGGTTTTACTTACATGGATATTTATTTGATTGTCATCTTTCAAGAACCTGCTTATTAAATTCAAAATCACTGGAGATCTCTTAAGTTCCATCTTGACTCTTGACAAGTGTCCACATCATAGCTCGGAGTTGGTACTCCTTGCTGAAAAGCTTGTACATAAAAAAATCCCTGCATCTTCAGTACATAAAATTCCTCTTTCATCTGTAAGAGTTTTAATGAAGGTATTGCCTGTAACCATTCTTTGGTCATTGAAAAAGTAAAGGATGAAATCCTGAATTCACTGAATGTAGTGGCAGAACTTGAGATGACTTTAGTGTGATCAGGCCTTATCCATGTACTAAGCAACAGCAGACTAACAGTGTGCCCGTGTGTTAACCTCTTCAGGGAAAGGAAAGAGAAGCTCCTACTGTAGAACTGGCACCCCTCTAAGCTGTAAGTGCATTGTTGCATGGTTCCTTCTGCCTTTCAGACTTCAGAGGCATTTAATTTACTCAAGGCTGGAGAAAATTAATCTTCATTATTATTTCCAAACTGTTGCCAGTGTCCCTGCCAGAATGTGCCCTACGGATCATTGTTTGGAAGGGTCTGTTTCTTACTCTGTTGGAATGTGTATTTAAAGAGGGCGGCGCCTTGGCTGTGCTATTGTCCTCCTCTTCTGAGCTTTGAGTGTCATCTTGCGCTCTGGGGATTTTGCTGCTTATGAACAGGGTTTGAAGGCATTTCTTGCAGATTTTGGAACGGAAGTCCTGGAGTGAAATAGAATAGTTGAAAGCAACATTGTTTTATTGTTGTTCCCCATGCTGCTGTTGCTGAGCAGGAACAGGGGAAGCGTAGGTACGCAAAAGAGCTAACTCAGCTGTAGGGCTGGCTGCTGCTGAAGTTGTGATGCTATGTGGACGTGGTGGTGAGTGGTTCGGGGTCTACTACCAGCTCTTGCCACCTGATAAGTGGCCTGGTTTTATGTTTGTTTGCTTGTTTTTGTAGAGAACTGGCCTTCCTTCCTCATTATTCATCAGCAGTCAGTGGGTTCAGAAAAGAATGAACTCTAAAAGCCATGGGTACTCAAGCTTGCTTTCAGCATAGAATGCATTAAGGTAAACATGAGCTACTCACCCTGAATCCATCCATTTTCATTATATGTATTATATATATATATATATATGGTTTTTGCGTGTATATATATATATATATATTTTTTTGTGGCAAGAGATGGTCCAAGCCCTGTCATTACATAATATTTTCAGCGGTTCCCCAGAAAGTCATAATATGATGTACTGTATGCATGTAACAGTTCTTGACCACTCAACAAATTTAAAGGCTGTTGCATCCAAGTGAATGTTGCACTTACACATAGCTGTTAGGAGGCTCCAAAATATGACAGCTTCCAGATGTATGAACCGACTGATCCCTGTGTTTAGATTATGCTCCACAGCTGATGCCTAGATTAATGCTGGCTGGACAAAGCTATGGGAGATTTGTCTAGTTTCCACAATGCCCTGTTTATATTTCAGTTGGATTTTTTCTTCAAAACTGACCTCCCTATGACCTGCTGGAGCTGTGTCCACTAGGATGCTGGTTTTAATGTGTCTGCAACTACTTTCCTTTTGGTGTCTAATGGAACATGTTCTCATTTTCCCACTCCTGGACTATTACACACAATCTTTTTAACTTAACCATGAATTACCTGCTTCAACCTATAAGCACTCAGGTAAAATCATGCTTGTAAAGTTCTTTGCCCCACAGCTAGCTTTTTTTCGGATCAGTTAGAACACTGTTTTGGTTATAGATCTTGTGGGGCTGTTACTTGTCAGGTGTTTTCTTCTGTATATAAAGTTCAGTCCTTTGCACAGGGCTTTTTCTGTCTGCAGATGATGGTGTGTATATACATGGCTCTAGCTGCTCTTTTTTGGAGTTCAGAAGGATCTGGAGTGCAGAATTTTACCAAGAAGTTCATTCTTCTTTGTATATACTGTATAGTTATATGTGTTTTCTCAGCCAGCCTTATTTGTCTTCAGTATTTGTCTTACTTGTCTTCAGTATTTGTCTTATTTGTCTTCAGTATTTCAGCCTTTGGTTCTTTTAATTTCTCTGATCCCTCCTGCCTTGTAGTTATGCAGGAAGTCTTGCCCCAGTTGTGTTTGTGAGTTACTCTTCCTGGGAAAACCTGAAGAAATCAGTAAAACTTGCTAAGGTCTGCATGACAGTTCTATAACAAGACGGTAGTCACCTATCAGAGTTCAGAAGAATAAAGATGCACAACTTTCTAAATGCTTAAGAAACCATATCATTTTCTACTGTTGACGCTTTGCTGGAGTGGCAGATTCCCAATATGGTGCTTCATGACAGAAAACTCAGTGCTTTAAAGTAGGATATCTGTGCTGAGAATGCGTGCCATGTTATAATGGCCATTTCATTTCTATGCTCATGAACTAAAGAGAATGGGAAGATACTTTAGTCCAGTTTTGCATAATCTGTGCTATTTTATTATCCACTCAGATTGTGCCAAATATGACCGATGAATACTATATACAATAAATTAGGTTCACTCTTGCTGTTAATTGAGTGACTTTTGACTTGGAGTAATTTTTCATTGTACAATACAATAGAACTAGATGGAGTGGAATTGAAAGGAGTAACTTTTAGTTCAGAATTTAAAAATAAAACATTTTTCTTGATTCCTTTTTTACTGTGTAAAGTTAGTTTAATATCTGTAAATACAATTTATTTGTGCTTGGTTTTGCTCTGTTATTTTCATTTACTATCACCTCAGTTACTATAAACATACCGATTTTGGCAGCAGTAGTAGTTTCATGAGGTAGAAAGTTCTTTATGGAAACTGCTGACCATATACATGTTTTGATGTATGGAGAATTTTAATTTTGGTTTTTAGAATGAATGTCTTGGCTTTGACTTCTGCTTGGTTTTGGGAAACTTAGTTATTTCAGTGCATGAGCAAAATATACAAGAGGTAAGGGAATTAACAGAACCATAACCTGACTCTTTCTGCAAAGGTGCTGCTTCTTTAGAGAATTGTACTGAACTTAATTCCAGCTTCAAATATACAAGTAATCATTGTGTATTTGAAACATCTGTATTTTGCTCATGTGCAAGCACATGTACAGTGTTGTACACCCATATACCTGATGCGGGAACTCGGTCCTTAAACTGTAACACAGTCTTCTTTTATTAACAGTGAGATAAATTAAAAGAAACAGTCTTCTCCTGTTTAGCAGTATGATGCATTTCTGCTTTTCAGTCAGTAATCAAAAGTTAAGTGCAGCAAACTAGAAATGAGCACTGTTGAGTCAAGTTGTATGATTTTTTTCCCCTGTTAAATCATTGCTTAAGGGCTTCTGGCCCCTAGCTCAGGAATCCTGCCCAAAAATGCCAGATGTATTACACAGTCAAGTATTGCAATGTAAATAGTGTTCTGTGCCATGAGAGCAGGGTGGTCCATCTCCTAGTCAAAAAAAAAAAAAAAGGCAGAAAAGGGGAAAATCCACATGCTCTGAAATAAACAGTAGTTGTAGTGTTATTTCTGTTTCTGGCTGCACAACCAGTGTTTTGGAGCTGAAAGAACACAGACAAATTAGTGCTTTGGACTAGCAGAGAACCAAAACTGAGATGCTAGAAAGCAAGATGTGTCTTGGCTGAGGGTCTATAATTTAGTCAAGCAGGCAATGTAATAAGTAAATATTAAAATAAAAACCATTGCTGACAGGCAAAACCTGTTACTTTACCTTATTGTGAGCAGCAATCTCTTGCACATGGAAGCAGAGTGGACAAAGGATGGGAAGTTGGGAAGGCACAGACATAAGGATCTTCTTGGCCTCATGCTGTGACTGGATATGTTACTGGACCTTCTGAGCATAAACATTGCTGAGCTGTTCTTGTTTTTAATTAAATCCCTTTGCTGTATATTAACAATTATTTACCTTCCAGTGTGCTTATCTTATTCAGATGTGGTAGTGGATATAGAAGGTTTATTTGCACATTTTTCCATTTTGTGTATGAACATGCCATTTCATAACATTTAAAACTAGTTGAAGGAAGATTCCACAAATTTAACCTGAAAGGAAATTGCCAAGGGTGATGCCATAATCAGATTTACGTTTTGGTTATCTGACAAATCTGTGA
>VXAZ01003480.1:166646-202880 GCA_013399875.1 Gymnorhina tibicen
CGCCGTGTGCCCCCGCGGGGATGCCGGGTCCCGCCGGCTTCCTCCCGCCCCAGAGCTTGGAGCCGCCGCCCGTCCCGAGGGAGCGCTGCCCTGGGCTCCATAGTGAAAAACCACGGTCAGAGTGGCCCAAAGGAGAAGGTGAGAGCCTTGCTGAGGGGTGTGCTCAGCCGTTTGGTCGGCTTTTTTCCTCGGCCCTTCCTGCTTCGGCATAAACCTGGCCATATGGTCGCACACTCAGGGTGTCTGACGGGAATCCCTGAGTGCATCCCGCACAAAGTGAGACGCGCTCTGTCCTGCTCAGTGTGAATGGCGAGCGAGCGATGAAAAATGGGCCTCCTGACAGCTGCAGCGCGGCCTCGGGAGCTGGTGGCCAGTAAGAAATATCGAGGTGGGGGAAGCTGTGACAGGCAGCAGGTTCGGTGCTGGGGGGAGCGCTGACCTGACCTGATTGTGTCCAACAGTGAGAGCAGTTCTGCTTCAGTGCAAAGCCATTCAGAAGGAAGCTGCTTAGGCAACAACAGATGGTACAGCAAGCAGCTGGTAGGGAATACTTGAAAGGAACTGTACCCTGTGTCATGACATGTTCATTCCTTTCATTTTTCTATGTTAGTTTTGCCATCTCCTTAAAGTGCTATTTAGGAAATGGTATCCTCTAAAAGGTTCTGGATGCTGTTTGCATCTGTTTGCTGCTCCTTTAAAAAAAACCACATTCGAATTTTGTGCTACTCCATGTACAGATGAAATTTGTGCTATCCCAGGAGTACAGATGAAAAGACCTAAAAATGCTGCTTTTAACCACACAGGAAAACAATTACATATTTGAGGAAAGGGCACCAAGAGGTTAAATGAAAAGTTTGGCCTAGAGGAAAGCTGACTGCTGTGGAACAACACAGCAAATTGTTTGTAACATATTACCCAGCAGAAGCTCTTATTCAGCCTAAAGTAACTTAAAGAAATTATATTCAGCTGTTTTGAAGTCCTTAGCTTTAGACCTTGAAGCCCCTTACATACCCTTCTCAGCAGAACTCCTCTAAACTTTGCCACTTTCATGTACAATTGAGGATTTTTGCATGCTTGGCTGTTACCTTAAATTACTGAAGAATAAAAATTCAACTTGCTCCTCATGGGGTATAAACTGTTACGTGACCATAAACTGTTGGGAGAATTGCAATAATCTGTATTAGCTGCTGAAGGCAGTCTCCTCAATAGCTAGGAAAAAGCAGAGTCTAGGACACTTTTGCTACTATTCCTTTGCTTCTTGAGCCACAAAATTCAGTAGTTGGGCTTCTCCACTGAAAGCTGTGGTTTAGTTGTGACTTGAAGGGACCATGTCGCTGGAAGAAAGGATAGTTCACTCTCCATGCCCATTCATTCCTCCGCTTCTTTGTTGGGATGGTCAACAAGTATGCCCGTTGTGACAGTGCTATTCTATAATGTGGACACCTGCCCAGTAGGAAATGGACTGAGACCACCAACTCATTTCACATAAGTTAGCAAACAGCTGTCAGAGGGTAAACAACTTGTGGTCACTATTGTTCCTGGCTGGATTAAAAACGGTGACCCAGAGGTGAACAGCTCATATCCTGTTACCGAGGACATGTGTCGCAGCTCACTAAGCAGCCACTGCATTTTAAGTTTAATTGAAAGTTTGAATTGCATGTACTAGTTTTGTATGTTATTGTACGTTTCAAAACTGGTTGCATGTTGGTTTTGCTTTTTATTCCTAAGTTTGTACTGTTTAATTTGTTCATTTTGGTTTGCTGTTTTATTCCCTGCACTTTTCCACTCTCTCAACCTGGATGGACACCACGCAAGAAATCAAAATGTCACATTTTCTTTAGCAATCTCTCTGTTTTACTCAATCAAAAAGAATATTTTTCTGCCTATAGGCAACACTGATGTATACATGTAAAACCAGCTTTTAGCTGATTTTTAGAAAGGAAAGGTTTTAGGTCCTAAAATTGCAGGGAAGGTTTCCCGCTACAAGCAGTGGCAGCTGTTGCTGGGCTGTCTTCCTGAGTATGCAGATAGCTTTGTGTCCTTGTCACAGCTCTAAACTTTATCATACTGTGACAGAATGAAAAGGCAACTTTGATGTGTGTTTTTATTTTTGCTATTCATAATCATGTCAGCATTAATGAAATTTGTAACAGCGACACTGGAGTCATCCCCAGCATGTGTGAGGAGTAACTTATATCATATGATGGCTTGAGAGATAAAAACCAGCCTTTTGAAGTGTTTTGTTGTTGGGTGGTTTTTTTGTTAGCTTTTTTTTGGTAGGTTTTTATCTTTGCCTTTTTTTTTTTTGCTTCCCCCTTTTTTTAAAAGTAAAAATGAAGAAGCTGGTGTTACATTATTCTCAGTGTGACAGAAATGGTTGAGATGGTCATACTGCTTTCACATTTTCCTTCTCATTGGGATGTGTTGATGTTCCAGATGGTGTCCTTTCGCTGGACAGTATAACTGGGGAGAAGGATAAGTGTGGAGTGTCTGCCCGTGTGTTGGGAAGGGAGATGGTAGGACGCAGGCTGTTTTAACCTGGACAGGCACAACAGCTGCTCCATGTGTGCTGTACAGATAAAGAAATGTGTATTCAGCAAACGCTGTGCAAGAAAACCTAGACAGACACAGCATGCAATCTCTGACTGCCTGTAGTCCAGTGCTGGCACAGATCATGTCTAGTTACATGATTAATATGATATTTTTTTATTGAGCTGCTGCACAGCCCACTGAATGACCATGTAATCTCTTTAAGACGCTGATTGTTAACCACTGTGTTCTAACTCTTGTAAGCTCACCATTTCTCAACAGATTTTTTTTTGGTAGCTCAGTTTCATTCACTTTCTGTGAAGTCTTTATTTTGCATTATCTTTTTATAATCCTGATGGATTTAGGAGAGCCATCCTTAGCATCGTTAGATACATCAGATGCATGATAGATAATATCTCACAGTCAGTAGTTAATACATTCAGAGATCAACCATGTAAACCAATAGCAATTCTGACTCTACAAGCAGAAGGCGTTTTAAAAGTTTAAAGAAGTGGACATTCCAACTAGTCCCATTTCTGGTACTGACTAAACTTGGACTTCCAGAAGGTGTTTTGCGCTTTCTCCCAGCAAATGTTTTTGCCTGTCAGGCCTAGAGAATGATAATTCTGAGGAAGGTGCTGTCTTCCCTGCTCTTCTGTCAGGATGCTGACTAAAACTGTCTGTATGCAGAAAAACTATATTCTGTTGCTGACAAAGAGCGGCACAGACAGGCTCAAACATCCAAGAGAACATGAAGACAGAACTCCCTAGAGAGCAACAGGAAGTTTTAAATCAAAAGGCCATTATTTTTCTGTGCCCAGTAAGAGGCAGGATAGCCTTCATATCTGCCATAGAATTTCAACTCTTTATATCAGTTTCTCTATAGGAGGTTTCAATCCTGTGTGTGTAGTATTTGGCTGCTGTGTTTTTTTCTCATGAGGTCTATGTTCCTTTATCAGTAAAAATGGAAATTGTCGCTGGTGCCATTAGGCACTGCTTTCTGCTCTGTGGCAGGTGTGAATGCTTGTGAGGTGGGGAGGCAGAACTGTGTCTCACTGGCTTATCTGTGTACCATTGTGATGGACTGAAACTAGCTTCATTGCTTAGTGTTTGAGTAACAGCTGTATACACGTGTTACAGAGATGCAAGTGGGAACAGCACAATAAGAGACTCCATGAGGAAGTGGAGTAGAAGAAAGCCCGTAAGAGCAGTCAAAGTTGAGGGAGATGGGCTGTGCAGGGTATCAGGGAGAGAAGTATGAAGTCCATTTCTGGTTCCCATCCTGGCAGAGAGAGGGTGCTGAAGGGTGAGAAAGCAGGGTTGGAGGGGTGATGTCTGTTCTGCTTGTAAGTCTGTCATCTTTCTCTCTACCCTGCTGCTTTTTGGGTTGGTTGGTGAAGGCTGAGTCCCAGGTGAACATGTTGGGATGTTATTCTCAGTTTTTGTATATGGTCATTGAGTCATAAAGGCCTTTTATCTCCTATACCTCCTGTTGCAGTGATAACAGGTATTGCAAATTGCAGAGGTTCTCTGCCTTGGCTATTGCTCAGGCCATAAAGTAAGCACTGTACGGGGTACTTACCCCTACGCCTGATTTATCAAAAAGGTTAGCATCTTTAGAAGAGACAAAATAAAAACACTGATTGTGTGAGATGTCCATGATTATTAGAGGTATGATTCTGTTGCTTTGAGTTGTCACTGCCAAAAGGTTGGGCTGGATTGCTCTAATGCTACACATTTACAGTCCTGAAAAAAATTTAAAAGGTGGTGTTGCTCAAACAAAGCAGAAGTGTGTCTGCTCCTCAGGTGGTCAGACGGAAGCACCGTAAGGCCCATAGTCTTCAGAAGGGAGATGGTCCAGAAAATTTTGTGCTGTTCATGTACCTAAACTTTGTCCCAAAAGAACTTAGGCTCTAAAACCTGTAAGTATTTGTGGAAAACTTGGCTTTGGTTTCTCATGATGCCATGATGATTTTTTGCCTTTTTTTTTATATACCCTTTATATACCTTTTATATAGCTTTTATGCATCCTCAGTGCTTTTAGTATGCATACTTGTAATTCTTAAAGTCCGATAACTTAGCATAGTCCTAGTATTCCATTAAGCCAGGAGACCAAACATCCTAGAGGCCTCACAGTTGAAGGCCGGAAAGCCCTACACTATCCTGAGAAACCAAGGTCCTGTCTAGAACACATCCTGCAAACTAAGATAGGCCCGTCCAGGGGGGAATTCCTCGGCGTGGTGGAATTATCACGCTGTTCATTCAAGCCTCTCATTGGGGAATCTTTGATAGATATGCTAATTTTCTAGGTCTATAAATTGTATACACAATCTATCATGTGTGTGCATTTTGGCACATTCCACCTTGGCGAAGTGGTGCATCATAAGGATCCTTATTAAATACCAAGGTAAACCCCTTTTTCCCTTCACTGTGTCTGGCTCTTAATTTTTAAGACCAGGGAAAGGCAACACTCAAAGTCTGTCCTCCACATTGGTAGGCAAACATTTTTATCCCAAATGTTTGTCTCTCAGGAATGTTCTTTTTTAGAGAGAGCTTGATGTCTACTAAGCTACTGGTTGCGTGGTTGTGCACAAGGTAACTATTGATTGGTTAATAGAGGTAGTGTTCATGTCCAAGAAAAATAAAGAAACCTCAGGCTATGTGATGCAATGCCAGTAACCTGAAATGAAACATTGTAAGAAACTCTGAAAAATAAATGTTTCATGCCTTTAGAGCCACCAGACAGTAAATGAATAAGGAGTGACTTCTGGCTATCACTCATGGTGTGATTTAGCATTGATCTCTAAGTGTGACAGAGGTCAGATTTACTCCTTAGACTACTTAGTGTGGAAGGGACTGCAGTGGTAGATTCCAGACTTCTTTGTAAACATGTTAATTTAATGCCATGTAAATTTTGAATTTGGTTGTGAGAAAGGTGTAGGTAAGACTAACATTCTCAGTGGAAATGATCATATGAGCTGAATGACACAGGAACTCCAAAATGGGTACTAAGTCAGTGGAAGGAAGTGTGTCAAAAATTGTGACAATGAAAACAAACACAGTTCCATTCTTACGTCATTGAAGGGTGCATCAGTGTTATGCAGCAGCGTTAGTGCAAATGTACACTAGAGACAAGCAGTTTTGGTTTTCTGCGTGCTTCTCTCTTAAGGTGTGCTGAAGCATTTTAATGTGTGATGACTGAAACACTAGGACTGTGGCTCCAGTGCTGGGTAGTGGGATCTAGAGCCTTTCTATATCCATAGGTCATGGATTCAAGTCTGCCTCAAGTTAAGGATGACTAAAATTTGTTACCACCTGACAGCTGTTCATTGCTCTTGGGGGAGGGAGACACCGGTCCTTACATGGTTTTGAGCAACCCAGCATCCACAGTGGCAATTACTGCTGTCTTCAGGCCCTTCAGAAGGCAAAGAATTACCTTGAGCAGGTTCTGTTCCAGTTGGTGGGAAGGCTCAGGAGGAGCAGCAGTATGTTTCATGGTATGGGATGCTGGCTTGCTCAAGGCAGATCTAGAGTGTTCTGGCAAAGAGCTAAGAGGCAAGCCTGTGGATATCAGAGAGGGTGGGGAAGAGGAAAACACTTTCCTCTTCTCTGGAAAAAACAGCTTTTTAACAACAACTAACACTCAGCAATAGAGATGCTGTCAGTTACACTGTTCCATGTTGAACAGTGGCCTTGAAACACATCCTTGAGAATTAGAAACTGATACATTAAATGCGGAATAATGCCAGGACACTGGTGTTACTGCTTTGCTGGGATGTTTTTTCTCCTTTTTAAAAAAAAAATTAGCTAAATCATGCAGATGGCATGGTATCTCATTTTTAGTAGGCAGACACCCATGACACTGCTGGAAGAGTAGTATACAAGCCACTGTACTGTTACCACCAGCCATGAGATGCTGCACTGACCTGTTACTTAAATCATCTTTGGATTATGGGAATTTTTGCCACTAGCTCAGCCATCATAGGTACTTAATCATAAGGAATCATGTAATTAAGGACTAGAATGCCATCAAGTGGCTTTTGGTGTGTCAGAAAAGGAGAGTGATATGTGGATTTTTTCACCAGAATATTAAAGTGAAATGGCTCTGTCTGTCTTTGATATGAAATAGAATTGGAAGTATATGGCATACATACAATTTCTGTTAGTAGCTTTTTGAGTGTAAAATGTTATTATCACCAAGCGAAAGAAAAGAGAGTCCATAAAGGAAAACCACAAAACACCAGCATTTCATTCATTGATCATATTTTCCGTTACATCACTTGTCCTGTGGTGTGGAAATACTATTACGACTATAATGCCTTTTTTTTTTCCCTTACAAATGTAAGGAATGACTTTCTGCAGAGTGTGTGAGTCTTGCAAGTAGTATTGTATATATCCAGCACAATGAGGCCAGAGGCTTCAGGTACATTTCTGTGACACTTTTAGTGGTTTCTCTCTTAGGTTTTTGCACCACTTGTGGATAAGCTGGAAAAAAAATTAAAGCAACAAGAGGCTTGATTTTAAAATAATGCATGTTCAGCTAATTGTACTAGTTGTGTAGGTTTAAGATATGTGAATATGGCAGCCTCCACTGATCTCTGCCAACTTTTAACTGAAATAAGTTGAAGCATAACTGGTAAAAACTTTGCTTTTATTGGTTCTTTCCTTCCCTTTTGCTCTTTTTTACTTCTAATATTTTGAAAAGCCACTGATGTATCCACTTGCTTCTGGTCTGCCCATATGTTTTAACATAATCTGCTTTGCAGACGAAAATTCTGTCAATGTACATTTATGACTTTTTTGTACCTGACTGCTACATTATATAAAATATTTGCAATATTTTGAGTTACTTTTACTATGTTTGGCTGAAGAAATGTAGATAATGGACCCATCAAAGGAATAGTTAAATGGTGTAATGCCTTAAGAACAATGTGAAGCAGATCTGCTGGGTTCTGGAATCTGTGTCCAGCTTCTTGGGTGGTTTTGCTATTCCTGGTTGAAATGTTAGAAAGGGAAAAAACAGCTTCTGTTCTGATGACTGACTTGTGTGATGCAATTTTGATTAGCTAGATCTGCCTTGTTCAGTGAAGTTAACGTGGTTTGACGGGACCTTGATTAGGAAGCGATCATCTCTGTTGATAGTAAACAGTTGGTCACTTTCAGCAGAGATGGGAATGATGCCCTTTGTCTTGCATGAAGCATGATTTGTTGGTTCAAGTTCTGGTTAAATTCAAAAGGAAAGTGTGGGTGGAATGGGAGAGAATATAATAGCAGGAGTAGAAGTTTATGGTAGACTCCACAGTCCTCTTAGCACTGGGGCTTTATTGTCTTGACTGGCATTGAGACACAAAAGAGGGAGAGAGTCATTTTGTCTTTGAAGCCCTTGCAGTGTAAAGAGTTGTGAAAGAAAGGTCTGGTTACAAGACATACAGATTAGATAACTCTGCTCCCTTACTTCCCATATTCCTGTAAGATCAAGCAAAATTCCAATGTCAAGGACTACTGGTTCGTGGACTACTGTGGAAAGAACAGCAGTGAGCATAAACACGGGGCTGATGAATGAAAGTATTTTTAGAGTTTAAATCTTGATAAGAATTAACAATAGCTTTTTGCTACCGTGCAAATGCAGTCTCAATGATAGTATGTCCTGTCCTGTCACTGTAGCAAGAGTGATGTTAAAACATTCTAAAGGAACTCTAGGTAAAAGGGTTGTACTTGGATTTGTTTTGTTTTGTTTTGGTTTGCTTACTGTGTGCTGGTCTCTGCTCCATGGTATAAGGGAGGTAATCCCACATGTGACAGGCTGAAAAAAATTTGAGTGTGTTGTGGAAACACTTATTTCTTCAAAGAATTCTTGAACAAGAAATTAAACAATGCTTTGTGCCAGAATGCTTGTATGGTTTAATTGTTGAGGGTCTCATTCTGACAGCTTTATGCATGCAGGGGCCCGGCTTCTTGCCTGGTGGTCGTTTTAGCCCCAGGGGTGTTACGGGTGCGTTGAGGGCCCAAGTGATTGAAAAAGTATGTCCCTGTTCGGGCTCGGGAATGTCATCTCCCACTCTGCCAACTGGTTATAGATCAGTTTTCTGTTATATGGCCTAGGAAGAAATAAATATATGTGCCTAATTTCTGTTCACACTATCGCAGAACTAAACTTTGGCAGTAATTCAGATCACCAGTGTCAAGCTTACTAGGACTGAGAAAAATGTAACAAATTAGACCAGATCTGTAGCTTGGACTTACATTCTCGTCCTCCTCATCTGGATGTGGTCTTGATTTAGCTAATAGGCTGAATTAATTGACATTGCCTCCCACATGCATTGGCTAGAGAGACTACAGGGTTACATAAAGTATATGAACTCTAGCTGACTGGGATTTTTGTAGAAGGGAAGACAGTTTTCTATTCTTACGCGATGTTTTCTGGCAAGGCAAATTGTGTATGGCTCCCTCTAGAGCCTGTCGACTCTGCAGTCTCCCTCTGCCTCTTTTCTTTTCTTTTTTTCTTCTTTTTCCTTTTTTTTTTCCCCCCACCATGTTTTAATATGGAGCGCACTGTTCAGCTTGTGTGGGTTTAGAAACAGATGTTGTACACGAACAATCTCCTGCATCACAGTGTGTGAAGCCAGGTACTGGGCCACTGGGGTAAATTAGCTGTAGACAGACCTTTCTGCTACACTCAGACTGCATCTCTTTATATGAATGTGGCATTTTTTCTTTTTTTATTCAAGGCTGAAAGAAATACTTCTGCTCACTTACTCTTTCCCTCCTCCCCCCGCTTTTTTTTAACCAAAGAGAAACATTTGCCATCTATCTTTGCCAAATTATTTAGTAGAAGAGTGTAAATTAAAGCCATTTATCTTGAAATGTGCTTTTCGAGCAGACTGTTTATACAAGTGTAAGAAATTGTAATATAGTATTTCTTCTGGTCTGCCAGGTAAAGGTTTTCCTTTTTTCTTCCTCTTTTTTAATTTTTACACATGGGATATTGGTTATAATGTAGAAAAAAACAGAGGCTCTGGTTTATGCATCAGTGTTTCAGTACAGTAGCAGTAAAGGTATTGTTATGAGGCATGTGGGGTTTTTTTTCAGAGATACTAAAAGCTGTTCCTAGTTTTAGAGTTACACTGTGATCAGTTTGAGAATGAATAGGCCCTGCACATAGTCAGGGTTTTTTGACTGGAGAGTGCTCATCAAAGGGAATGCAGAATAAGCAGGTACTGGCTAATACAAAGTGCTTAATATTTATCCATCAGTTGGTGGACGAGTGAGTCGGGAGTTAAATTACACACGGCAGAAGATTGGAGAAGAGGCCATGTTCAACCCCCAGCTCATGATCCAGACTCCACAGGAAGATGGTGCTAATGTACTAACAACAGAAGCACTCCGACAGCACCTTGACTCTGCACTTCAGGCCAGCAGAGTACATGTCTATATGTACAACAGGTGAGGGGAAAATCAAAAGTTTTCTTGATCATCTGTAGCAGCTGAAAAATGGACATGTGCTTTCCTCAATGTGTTTTTAAATGGTTAGCACTTCTGAGCCTTTCCCTTAGGGCTGTGTTTTGATTTGTGTGTCACTGGTTTCTGATAGCTTGACATTGTGGCATGATAGCAGTCATAAGTTGGCATTTAACCAGTAAGATGGGGTAAATGGTGTTGGAAGGGATTCTGAGAGAGTACACATGAGAGCTGTGCTACAGCATGCAGCATTTCTTTTGGTAAAGGAATGATGGATGTGATCTTAAACATAGAACCTCATGGATGGGATTCCTAGCGTTGAAAATCCTTCCGTATTAGAGTTGAATTCACTTGCTAATATCATCATGAGGTACATAACGACTGTGAATAGTGGCACAGGTTAGTGTTCTTCCAATAGTTTGGATGTAAAGGGAAATGCAGATGTGTTGGAAATGTCAGCAGGTGGAATAAGAGCTGCTTAATAATACAGACAACAGAGTATGCCTTGAAGAGTGTCTGTGGCCCCACACTGGAGGTTGGGAGTTGTGTTTTGTCCAACAGAAAAATAATACTGGTGCACCTTAGGAAGGTACCAGCACAGGGCTAGGATGTCTCCCTGAAAAATGATTCTTCCAGGGTTACTACTTACAGTGATGTGCCTAGGAGTCCTGCCTGTGAGGCACAAAGCTCCCTTCTTTCAACAGATCTTCTCAGCACACGCAGCTGGTTCCTCCATGAGCTAATGCTAAGGCTCCAATTATCTTTTACACACCTCCTGCCCTGTCTAAGTCATTAGAAGCCATGGTAATGGAAGTTGTAATATAGCTGAAGTAGGAAAGCAGAAATCTTAATGGTTTATTTTCTTCTGCATGTCTTGGTCAGCTGGGTATATTTGAGTCCTCTGAGCTGGAGGTGGCTTTTCTCTTATTTGTGTCACTGAGTGATATCTTAAGTCACAAGCAGTCTCATTTATACAAGATGTATTTCTGTCCCATTAACATGTATTGACTAGGCTATACGTGCAAAAGCACCTCCCTTATTTTGAATGAGTTTTACAGAGATTATGAAAACAACTGAAACAAAGGTCTATTTTGTAATGACAAAAAGAAAGGCCTTTGCTTTTTTTCTTTTTTTTTTTTTTTTTTGGTGAGGTCTTGTATGTCTATTTTTTAATAACACTTGCCTTACTTAATTAATTTGCTGCTTGAGGCCAGAACGTGTATATGAGTTACAGTTTTAAATGTCTGTCACATTTTCAAAATAACTTCTCAGTAATTGTGGAAGAAGAAAGTATTTGTCCTTCATATTTCTTACAGACAGTGGAAATTGGAACATTTGTGTTACAAATCAGGAGAACTCATCACAGAAGCAGGTTACATGGACCAGGTATGTGTACCAGGCATTTAATTACAAGATTTGTGTATTTTCATGATTCAGCTTGTACTGCTTTGATTATATTGTAGTGACTGTGTTTTTCCTCTTTCTCATTTTAACAGATCATAGAATATCTTTATCCTTGTTTAATCATCACTCCTTTGGACTGCTTCTGGGAGGGAGCAAAGCTACAGTCAGGAACTGCCTATCTATTGTAAGGATTTTTTTTATAACTTTCTGGCTGTTTTTAATTGTATAACTGTGTACAACTTTTCAGTTGCATTTCCACTGTTTATTCAAATTCTGATTTAAGAGGAAAAATAAAACATAAGGTATAGTGTCTCCACATAAAAAAGATGCGTGATTTTTTTTTCATTTAACACGAGGTTTACCTGTTTCTATGAGATTATTTGTACACCTCAATTTAAATTCTCTGTTATTTTTCCTGTGCTGCTAGCATGCAAATTAAAATGTAAATTCTGAGTTGAAGTTTTCAGAATTTTATGCTTTGCTTTTCTTTTCCTGAAACAAACTTTTTTCTGGTGGATTTTTTTTCCCCCATAAAATACAAAAACATTGTTTGGCTGGGAATTTTAGACATAAGAAAATATCTTGGGTTAATTCCCAAGTCTTCCTAAGGAATAAAGAACAAATCCTTTGCTTCAGAGATCATTAAAGAAACCATATAGTATCTTTTATGGGTGGTTTCTCACAGTTTACAAGTGTGATATTAGATGGCCTGAATTCTTTAAAGAGTTAATTGTTAATCTGTGCAGGCATTTTCTGTTAATTATGCAAGAGTTAGCATTTGAGTTATTGTTTCTGTCCTGGTTTGCATGTCTCTGCAAAAGCAATTTGCAATGGCCATCTCCTAACCTTTAGTGTACAGTTTTAGATGGGGAAATAAGGGGGTTTGTGTTTTCTGGTTGGGAGATTCGGAATAATGACTTAAGCCTGGTTAAGCAGATACAGTGTGGTTTGAACCACAGAATAAGGCAGTCAAAAGCCTTTCTAGTCTGTCAACATCACAAATTCAGAAGTGGGGGGTGGGAGACGTGACAGTGATAGTGGTGACAGCCATGGTAGCAGGAAGGCTTGATGGCTGATAGTCAAGCTGCCAGGGCATTTGAAGGAGCACAGTATTGTTACAGATAAACAAAGATCAGTTATATTGATTGATTACATTTGCAAGATGATTATTAGACTAGCAAGAAGTAATCTGATACTATGAGAAAGGCTTTCTTTCCTCAGCCCCCTCTTTTCTATCCCTCTCCCCTCCCCCCTAATTCTTTGAAGCAGCAGTTGGCTGCTTTTTTGTTATTTAGGTTCCTGATAATTTGTTTTGCTTTGTTTGTAAGTGAAGGTATTTTTAACCGGTTTTATAAGATAGCTTTGTAAGAACCAAGTATTTTTGTTAAAATTACAACCGGGCTGCAAGAAAAGTACATAAACAAATCTAATTAAAACATGCCTTACATTTTGTGAAACAACCTTACCAAAAAAGGTTTTAACTTGTAGCAGAAAACAACTCAGTTATTTGTTCAAATATGAATTTTAAAGTATGTTTATTTCAGACCTTCTTTTGTCTTTTTTCTATGTCTCTTTTTCTCCTGGTTGCTCTTATAGAGGGAAGCCTCCTTTGCAGTGGATCAACTTTGACCCCTTAGAATTCTTAGAAGAGTTAAAAAAAATAAATTACCAAGTGGAGGGCTGGGAAGAAATGCTGAAAAAAGCAGAGGTTGGTCATGGTTATATGGATCGACCTTGTCTGAATCCTGCTGATCCTGATTGCCCAATCACAGCTCCCAATAAAAATTCCACCAAAGTAAGTTTTCTTGTCCTTGTGCATGTCTTTTCAAGGGAGGCTGGGGGGTGGGGAAGGGTGGGGGGGAAGGTCAAACAGAATAGAAGAAAGTACCATTTTCTTCCAAGCAATATATAGTTTGTATTCTTGCATGATGTCACTTTTCTGGTCCTGTTACCTGCTTTTAGCTCACAGTCATGGATTTTGCCTTGCTGTGTGCTGCAATGCTTAATGCTGTGTATTTAGAGTGAAAGTACAGTTGTCAGCTGCGCTGTGGCTGTGGCACTGCGGTGATGTGGCATTGCAGCGAACCGGTGCCTCAGACAGACAATAGCCACTGCTGGAACACAGCTGCTGCTGCACACCCATACCACACTGCAAAGCCTTGCCTCAAGTAGCACCAGTTTTGTTGATTTTTGTGATGACTTCGAAGTCATGGGCCTTGAATTTATATATCCCTTTATCAGTTACATTAGACTTCGGAGAAATTGCCATCTGGTCAACAAGCATCTGGGTGATTCTTCAACCTGATTTGTTGAATGCATTTCTTTTAGTAGACTACCCAGATGGTCTTTAATATCCGTGACTCTAGTTCACTGGGTGCTGAATTAAGGTATGGGTTTGTCTAAAATTATGAAACCTATTAATTGCTTCTTTGTAACTTTTTCTAGCCTCTTGATGTAGCCCTTGTTTTGAGTGGTGGATGCTATGGACTGTCAAGAAAATACATGCATTGGCAGGAGGAATTGATTATAGGTGGTACAGTCAAGAATAGTTCTGGTAAACTTGTCAGGTAAAAAAATATTTAAACAAAATGTCAGCGTTAATTTCTTAAGAGTTCATTTTTTGGGGCACGGTAGGAGGATGATGCAAAATGTATTGCCCTTCATGTGTATTACAAATTTTGCTTTAGGGTGACATGTCTCAAGAGAGCAGAATTTAAAAGAATGCTTAGGCAGTTGTTTAAACTTAAGGTGGTGTCATAGTTTCCTGCTTCTAACCTCAGAATGATAGTGTATGTTGCTCAGAAAGAAGGCTTCTTACTGGCAGCTTTGTTGTTTAGAATGTGTGTATGAAGCACTGAACAGAGTGTAAAGCACTGAACACCTTTGATCACATTTTGCAATATGATCAAAGGAGAAAGGAAAAAAAAAAAATGTGAGTAGTGTGCTCATTCATTTGACTTCTCTCAGAATTCCAAAATATCCACTGAAAATTTTATTCAGGGTCAATACAGAAAACAGTCTATTTTTATGTCCCTGTATTGTTGATACAGCTTTGAGTGGTAAAACAAACCCCTTTGTTTTAGACTTCTGAATGAAGACATGGAACACTGGACTTTAGTGGGGGGGGAAAAATTGTGTAATTTAACTCTTTAAATTTAAAAATGCTGGCCATACTAAACGAAGCATAATTTTTCCAGAGAACTTTTAACCTTTTTAGCATTCACACAATACATTGATAAGTCTTTCAAGAAATAAACAAATAAGGCAGTTCAAGCGAAAAATAAAATGGTTCCTGCTAGTTAATAAGAGCTTCTGAAATTGTTGGATGCAGTTGCATACTGTGCAAATTCAGGATGGATTGCCCTTGTGTACTCCACACAACTTACGAGGCAGGAGGAGCTTAACTACCACTTCTCTCCAAGGGATGAAAAAGACCAAGGTGTTCAAATGACATTTGCCAGGAGCATTTACAAGACCTTGTAGAAATAACTGGTCCTGTGGCATCCTCACAGCAATCTGTCCTATCAAGCATGATCTTTATAACAGATTTGTGTGGTTATGTTCTTTTCTCCTGAAACTGATCCTACTGAAAATAATGTCAAAACTCTTATTAACTTCAGTGAAACCAGATTTAGCCTCAGTACTTGCATGAAGCAGTACAGCTGCACCAGATACACAGTAGAATAATTATACTCTGTTCAATTTTAATACAAGCATGTGCCCTGTAAAATCAAAAACTCAAGCAAGCTCCTTTTAGAATTGTGTTTGGGACTTCATGCTGTGAAAATATTTTCCTGAAAATGCTCAGTTTATGCCTCTTTCTCCTCTCTCTTCTCTCCCTGTTACAGTGCCCAGGCTTTGCAAACCATGTTTCAGTTAATGACTCCTAAGCAAATGTATGAGCACTTCAAGGGGCATGAATATGTTTCACATATCAGCTGGAGTGAGGATAAGGCAGCAGCAATTCTGGAAGCCTGGCAGAGGATGTATGTTGAGGTAAAATTGAAAATAACTTAGATACTATACTACAAAGTCCTACTAGGATCCACTGCCTTCTGTCACAGTTCTTTACAGTGTTTAAGAAAGATGCTTAAACCAGAATTGAGTCATTGCCTCCCCATTTTAAGGGTTCTTTTAGAGATTTGTTGGTTGTTTTTTTTTTCCCAGTAAGGAGCTGCTTGGTTATTCCCATATGAGAAGCCATGAAGGTTTTACTTTTTGCTCTCTGGGACTATTTTGCTTTGTTGGGGCTGAGAAGAAACCAAAGAGCTAGCTGGAATTCAAAAGCTTTTGGTTGGTGTGGTTGTTGTAAAGGTGTCTGGAAAACATTAGCCAGCCATAGGTTGCTCTCTCAGCAGCAGCCCAGCTGGGGAGGCTGTGTGACAATGCCTGGCCTCTGTGTCCCAAACCCTGACCTCCACTGTGCTGCAAATGGCCAGGCAGGGAGGGGCAAAGAGATGGCTGGTCTGGGGTTCAATGCAACACTGGTACTGTATCATGGAGATACAGGAAGGGATTCAACTTAAATGTTTGTAATGAGCTGGGCATGCAGTAGGCTTTCCCCAAGGGTGCAAATTCTGTCTCATAATCAGCAGCTTGCCAGAAAAAAATCACGAAACACACTTGTGTAGCATCAGTGTAATGTCTGTCTAGAGCATGGGCTTTAGCAGGAACGTTAAGGCAAAAAGAGTTGATTTCAGATGTGTGATTCAGATGTGTCATTACCATAGAAGATGGTAATGACTTCTTTTGACTAAATGACTAAATTAAAGAAAAAAATTCTTCATTCACACAAAGTTTCATTTTTGTTTTCATAGGTTGTTCACCAAAGTGTTGCACAAAACTCTACTCAGAAGGTGCTCTCCTTTACTACGACCACCCTGGATGACATCTTGAAGTCATTTTCTGATGTCAGTGCTATCAGAGTAGCTAGTGGCTACTTACTAATGGTAATAAAATAAATCTATTTAGTTTTCTTTGGTAGGAGATCAAGGCTTAAAAATCTGCTTTATTGTTACCAGTTAGTAGTCCAGAATATTTTACAAATACTTAAAATAAAAACTACAGTTTGTAAACTTCACCTCAGGCTTCTCACTTGTTCCACTTTGTAACCTCTGTGACATGTCTATTCTGGTTAAAAACTGTGGGAGGATCTGTAGGTTGGATGGGGAGAGACAGCTGTTAGAGAAGGATCCATTCTAATATTTTGGTTTTTTCCCCCCCCAAATTCCCCACCCTGCTCCTCTCCTTAGCTTGCCTATGCCTGTTTAACGATGCTGCGGTGGGACTGTGCCAGGTCTCAGGGTGCTGTGGGGCTGGCAGGAGTCTTGTTGGTTGCACTCTCGGTGGCTGCAGGATTGGGCCTGTGCTCATTGATTGGAATTTCCTTTAATGCTGCCACAACTCAGGTATTTAGAAAACACAAGTCTGCTGTTAAATCACAAGTACTCTGTTAATGAATGAACACAAGTGAATCTTTGAGAAGTAAAGTGCTGAAAAAATATTTTGGCTCTAGATTTTTATTTGTGCCATTTTCCTATTTCATAGCTTATGCTGTGATAAATTAAATGATCATGCTGCCAAGTTGATACTGAAGGGAAAAGCAGGTATTATGTAGTCTGTATAATTCTGTGTTGTTTGGTTTTTCTGTGTCCCAGTATGAGTGGAGGCATTCAGTTTTACGTAAGGAGCTGCAGGTTTATTTTTACATCTGAATATACAAGGATGTTCAAATTCTGAAAATATTTTGAATGTTTTGAATTATTATCCAAAACTTGAATTACTTCTGGTGAGAATTTGTACCTGTAGATGGTATACTTTAAGTTCCTCAGCTATATTTCAGAATAAAAATTAATACCTGTATTGCATCCTTTTCATTTTCATTTTACCCTTGAATTTGTGTAGACTGTAATGTAAAAGTTGCTTTAATTAGGCATTTAATGGCTAGCTGCATGGCAGATCGTAAAACAACCTATTTGGGTTTTGCTTTGTTTTGTTTCTTCCCCAAGGTTTTGCCTTTTCTTGCTCTTGGAGTTGGTGTAGACGATGTTTTCCTTCTGGCACATGCATTTAGTGAAACAGGACAGAATAAGAGAATTCCATTTGAGGTAATGACAAAATGGAGATTTGGGGGAAAATAAAACAAAAAGTTTCATATAGGAACAGATAATCATATCCAGAATTAATCAATAGAGATTTTTTTCTCAGTAGCTTTTCCTAGAGTCTAGAAATTATTTCTGTCAAAGTAGGAAATTTTAGCAATACATATGGTCCTAGAAGGTTTTGGAATGTTCACATTCTTGGTTGAGTTTTTTTGTTTGTTTTTTTTTTTGGTTGTTTGGCGTTTTTTGTTTGTTTGTTAGTATCTTATGTTTATTTTGTCTAGAAATTTTAATTTGTAAGGTGTTACATAAAGACTAATTTCCATAATCCAAATTCTGCCCAAAATTTCAGTGAAAATGAATGCAAATTTAGGAACAAACTCAAATAGGAATCTTGACAATTAAATGGTAGAATGATTTTAATAAAAGAACACACAAGAGATAAGGGGAAAAGAGAGGGAAGACAGTTAAGTTTACTTATTTGTTATGGCCCTAAAACTGAGTTATTTTCTATATTTTTCTTGTTTTTGTTTTCTGAAGTTTATAACTGACCATGATAAAGCATAACATATAACTGATAGGAAGTCTAAGGTGTCAGCACTTGTATGATCCTTTACTTTTATTAGTCTTTTTAGTCTCAGTCCAAAGTTTCATATCCAAGGTACATCCCATTTAGAACTAATGCATATTTGCTGATTTTGTTTTGCACGAGCAGTCTTCCATGTGCTCTCTCCAGCTGGTTTTGCATGCAGGCAGTACAGCCTCACTCTACTATAATCTCTGTCTGCTTCATAATAGCCCTTTGGGTTAGGAAAGGGTCATGTGTTTATCTTGATTTCTTGGTGGGTTTTGTGTGTGGTCCCTAGACTTGGCGGTGTTCTTTTTGTTTGTTTTGTTACATATTTTTTCAAGATGTGTAGCTATGTTATGCCTCTATGCTGTTAATACATGCTTATTTTGTCTGAAAAATGAGAACACCAAGTGGTTCCACTGGTAAAAATTACATCCTTCTCAATTGCAGATGTATTTGGTATGTTGTCAGTACCCATTTAGTTTGGTGTTCTGAAGCTAGAATCAACTCTAGTGATGTTTTGTACCCTCAAAAAACATGAGTGCTTCATCTGTGTTCCTACTGAACAGTAAACTTAGTATATAGTTTTCTCTCATACTCTCAAATGCAAATTTATATTTAGAATTGAATTCTAATATCTTTCACTGCCGCTGTGTTATATCTGTAGGATGATCCCTTCATTTGTAGGACATCAACTTACTCACTTGACTTTTAAGATACATCATTTGTTTTGCAGGACAGAACAGGTGAATGTTTGAAGCGAACAGGAGCAAGTGTAGCCCTTACATCTATCAGCAATGTTACTGCTTTCTTTATGGCTGCCCTAATTCCTATTCCAGCTTTAAGAGCATTTTCACTCCAAGTAAGTTTATATCCTATTTTGTTAGTTCTTATGTGCTGTTGAAGTCTGATGATGATACTTGTTAGGGTAGCACTGAAGCCTGGTCTTGGTGCTGCTGAAGTTCACTGAGCCGGTACAGCGCTGCAGTTTACCACAGACCTGGGCACTAACAACTGTTGTCTGCCCTTGATTCTCCTGCTCCCTTTTCTCATGCACGGAGTCTCTCACGTCATATTAGCAGCTGAAAGAGTACAGCTGGGTTGAGTGCAAAACCCTAGCTCTGTGTAACTGAGCAGAAGCAAGTTTCCAGAAGGATTTGCGTTCTAAAGTCAAGAGGAGTAGACTGCAGTGTAGTGTGCACTGTAACGTTCCTCAGCACCAATTTAATCCTTTCATTCATGTTTGTCCAGTTTGCTGCTCTTAAAAACTTCAAGTGTAATGACAGCAGTACATATGCATTTGTAATATTAATAATTACTGCAGCACTTTTTACTGCCTTAGTCCCAGTAATTTTAGCAAACTTGGAGAAAACTTCAAGAATTTTGTGTTCCAGATGCTTAGAGAGAAAATGTGAATTTGATGTGCTGAACCATGCATTGCTTGCTCTCCCTTTCTCTGTGTTCTTGTATTTGTTTGTGATAATATACGTTCAGAAATATGAAATATTTATGATATTGGAGAAGGATTTCTTCTAAAAGCGAAGACTGAAGAAAGCTTTGGGAGTTTCTCCCCTGACGCAAGCAATTTATTGCACTATAGAGCACTCTACTGTTTCAGTAGTTATTTTTCTTCTTCTCTAGCCTGGTTCTCCATTAAGTTTTATTCTCACATTGAGCCCTTGGCTACCCAGAGGAAGCAGGCCTGCAATTTTTTCTTAAAACATGTGGCAATTATTGCTGTTCTCAGAGATTTAAGTATGCCTGCATTAAACTGTAAAATGGTAGACTCTTTGTGATAGCAGTTATGTTACTAATAAGCATTTGTGTTGGTTTGAAAACAAATCAGTGGGAGATCACAAGTCAGGATTTAAATTAATGGGAAAATAAAATTAGAAACAAGTGAAATAATATAAGGAGAAGCACTGACAAAGTCAGATACAACCTGACACCCTGTTAGAGTGGTGGTAGCAGTCCAGATGAAGTAGCTCAGTTGGAGTGATGATCCTACGGAAGGTCTCCAGCTGAAGGTCCAGTGGTAGCTTTGTCCACTGGTAACCCAGTAGGCAGGGCTAAGTTAGGCAGTTCTGAGGGCAAGTTATATCCAGGTGGGAATGCTTGGCTCCTCCCTCCTGGGTGCAGCCTCTCACAATAGGATGAGGTAAGTCCATGAGTCGTGTGGGGGTTTCTTGATGGCCCATTGTCTGTTATCAGGGGTGGGTCATTAGCAGGTGATAACAACTAATGGCCCACAGCTGGTGGTAATAGAATACTTAAATACATCTATATTGTAACCTAGGACAGCATTATAATTTATTTACACTTCCTTCTTGATAAGCAATTTGGTAGTGAATAATAGGAGTGTAATGGTTTCATTGGTTTTCTGCATTGTTTAGCAGATACTTGTGGCAACTAAACCTAGATACTTAGTCTTGAATGATTAGCAGTATTAAGCTCTGCTGATTTGCCAAATGTCTTGATGTTTCTTCTTACAGATCATATGATAGTGAATTGTTTTATTTTATAGAATCACAGAGTAGCTTGAGTTGTAACAGACCTTTTGAGGGTCATCTAGCCCATCCCCTTCCCCTACCCCCTGAGCAGGGACATCTTCAACTAGACTTCTCTAGGCAACTTGTTCCCAGTGTTTTCCTACCCAAATTTTAAAAAACCCTTCTTTCTTATAGCTAATTTAAACCTACCCTCTTTCAGTTTAGAGCCATTCCCCCTGTTTTGTCACTGCATGACCTTGTGAAGAGCCCCTCCCCAGCCTCCTTGTAGCCCCCTTTAGGTACTGGGAGGCTGCAATTAGGTCCCCCCAGAAAATCTCTTCAACAGGCTGAGCAATCCAAATTCTCTCAGCCTGTTACCACAGGAGAGGTGCTCAATCCCTCTAATTACCTTTGTGACCCTCCTCTGGACCCACTCCAACAGGTCCATGTCCCTCCTATGCTGGGGACCCCAGAGCTGGATGCAGTGTTCCAGGTGGGGTCTCAGAGCAGAGCAGAGGGGCAGAATCCCCTCCCTGGCCCTGCTGCCCACGCTGCTTTGGATGCAGCCCAGGACACGTTTGGCTTTCTGGGCTGGGAGTGCACATGGCTGGGTCATGTCCAGCCTCTCACCCACCAGCACCCCCAAGGGTCTCCCCAGGGCTCCTCTCCATCTGTTCATCCCCAGCCTGTGCTGATACCTGGAAATCAGGTACAAGTGCAGGTGCAGGACCCAGGTGCAGGACCATGCACTTGGCTTTGCTGAACCTCATGAGGTTCTCATGGTAAAGACTAAGCTAGATGTGTGAAATACTTTCGGTAGTATATCACTTCTTCCAATGGAAGAAGTTATTTATGTCTCCTAAGTCTGTGGCCCAATTTCAAACATTTAAGGTGTACCTTCAGCAGCTAACAGGATACTGGAGGTCATCAGACTCTGTAGTACCTGTGCTTTACCAAAGTTACGTCAGCCTAAATGCATTTTGTAAAGAAGTATTCAACACAGGTGGGCCATTTTGTTGTAATCACACTGCTGAGCTGTTGACTGTGATCCACCAATATTAATTCTCTCTTATCTGATCAGATTTTGCTCATTTTTTTTCTTGTTTTCACTCTTCAACTTCAGAACGTTGAAGGTTCAGACAGGTTGCCTTAGGAACATACATTGGAGACAACAGCTGTAATTGATACTGTAATCAGTTAACTTACATATGCCTTTCCTAAAGTAATTTATTTTTCCCTACTGCCATGCTACAGAATGAATCACTGAAAATTTAAAAACAAAGTCTGCATAGCAAAACGACAAACAAGAAGTTTCCAGTGAGATTTCAACATATTATTGTATGAACATGTTGATATTATTCAGAATAAAAACATTGAAGTCTTTTATAAGGCAGTGGTTAATATGGAATTTATGTGTAGGAACCCACATGAGTGTCCAGAAATTAGTGTTTGAGCTGCTCAAACTTTTCTCACTTGGTAATTTGTCTTTGCTGGAACATAGTAGCCCCTTACGAGCATATAAGAGGTGAAGCGTGCAAAGAAGGAGCAGTGGGAGGCCTACAATGGGTATTCATTGATGTCAGAGCGACACATGTGACTGATACACTTAGAAGTTAGCAACCACTAAAGTGAAATCCTCTGTTGGTAGAAGGGAACATCTATTAGTTGCTTTGTCTAGCTTCACCAGGTAAAATCAAAATCAGGTGATACTTTAATCACAGTACTTGGAATCAGAGAACCACGGCAGTTTTGGTGGGTGGTCTGCATTTATGTATGGATTTCTTTATTTACAGTCTCCTTCCTCTCTCTCCCTCTTACTCAGACTTGTTTAAATAAGAAGTCCTTGCTGTCTGATGGTTTCCTAGCAAAACTTAAAAAGTAATGAAATACCGCTGCATTTACTTTTCACAGATAGTATGATCTTCTCATCTAGACAGTGAATTTTTAATAGAGGGGCTTAAAAAAGAAGGATTGGTCTTGACCTTGTTTTGCTCTTCATTCACTTAAGATATTACAAGGTAACTGTCAACCTTTCCGTAATTTTGAAGTCCAGTATTGGTAAAATAACTTGGCTGCTGAGGGAGAATAAACAGTTTCCTGCATCTGCAAGCAAAACTTCTAGGTAGAAACTCACGTTTTGCACATCAGTGCCTTCTCCTATCTCAGCTTCTGTCATATTCTGCCAGCTAAAGCAGTTCATTGATACCTCTGAGTTGGTAATCTACTTTATGGAACTCAAACACTGCAAGTCTGATGCTGTCTTAGGAGTTTGCTAGGGTTAGCTCTTTCCAAAATTTAAAAACTCGAATTTTGTTCTTTTGAAAGTGAGATCTTTGAAGTTAATTACATGCACAAGTAGGGACTGTATTAGCTCTTTCACTGTTCTAATTTTTTTTCATTTGTTGATCTTATTAGCCCCTTGTTTAAAACAGTTTTAGGGCTCTGAGATTGCTGAATATGACCCAAATACTCTGTCATAAGCATCATCTCTAAGAGTACTCAGGACTCTGAAGGAGTAGGTCCTGAATTTTCAGATGTGTTTCATTTCTTAAAATGGTGGTGAAAGAAGAGGTTATCAGAGAAATCCACTGAAAGTTTTGAAGTTTACAGTAGGAATGTCTTAAACACAGCCCTTTGTTTTGAGTATAAATGAAGGAAGGCAAGGCTGAGTGTAACTACCTTTGGGGGCTGTATTATTTCCTAAGTCAGACTATTCAGAGACTGTCACATAGTAAATTCTGCCCAGGAAAGATAAGGTAAAAAAAATTACCAAACTCTTCTTTCTTACATCAGAAACTTCCTTCCATAACAGCAGAGTGGTGTGGATCCACTAATGAGCAGAGGTGGAACTTTTCCCAGTAAGTGTTAGAAGTAACTTTTTCCCTCACCGTAAGAATGACAAATTTTTTTCCTAAATGTAGAAGTCCATTACCAGGTGGCAGCGATGCGTTTCTGGAGAGAAAGAACGTTATGTTTTTAAGCTCATTCCGTTATCTTACTCTGCTGAAGTGGTTTGTCCCCCACCTTTATCCACATCATTTACCTTTCCCTGCCCCTGACACAAGAATTTAACAAGCAAAATTAAAGCCTAAGGAAAAAGGGGGTGGGGGACAAGGATTCGAGCCTGTTCCATGTCAGGAGGGAGCTGCAGATAGATAGCAGTAGGGTGGAAGTTTTCCTGACAGACCTCCTCATCTGTTCATCACCTCTGGCTATACAGCACACCCGGTCTCCTTGGGTGGGCTGCCACGAATGGCACATAGCAGCACATACTTCAGCAGGGCCCCAGCACATACCTACCAGCCTGGCTCCCCGCTCCCTTGCTGCCTCCAGCACAGACTGCCATTCTTCTGTCTCTGTTAACAGTTGCAGCAGCAATAATATTTCTAGGCTGCGCATTATGAAAAGATGCAAAAACCGTAGCGTGTTTCTCAGGAAGTGACCAACATAATTTTTTCTGTTTAATGGAATTTTTTTACTGCTCTCTGATCTCATTTCACTGAATGCCTTCATTTTACAGCCTTGAGTAGGTCCCATTTTATTCCTTCTGGACTAATCTTACCTTTGTTGATTTCCCAAGGAAAAGGGCCAAAGAGGCCCTTTTCTCTCCCATTTGACCATTGGTGTCTGAAGGTGTGAGAGAAGATGCCCTGTTCCCAGAAATCCTAAGCATGCTTTCAGCCTAAGTACTGCCTGTACTCTGGAAGCTCTGCTGCCACAGTTTGCTGTTGCTTTTACAGATTGTGGCTGTTGTCACGATCTCAGTTCTCTAACTTTCCCATTCCTCAATCCTGTGTATATGAATGGCACTGGGAAGGAAGCAGTGGCAGATGCATTGGGTCAGGGACTGAATCACTCCTCAGCAATTCTTCCTTCCCTCCCCTTATCAAGTCACCAGGTGGGTTTTTTTGATGGGACAACAAATTAGAATTCATACAAGAACTTACTTAGTTGTGAAAACTGAGAACTGTTAATCCTTGTAACGCTGAAGAGGTGAGTGAGAGAGAGTGTGTAATATATAGGAAGTGCAATATTAAGCTCTAGGAATCTATTTAATTCAAATCAGAACAGAGATTGCTTTGAAATATTTTACTTGCAGAGTGGTTAGTACATCAACACTGGGATGGCACAGTGGAAAATCTGGTTGTTCAAAAAAGGGATTTCATATAATTAGGCAGATTTACCGTGTGTTGTTGGATTAGTGTTGATGCTTCCTAAAAAAATCAAATGTCAGTATAACCAACTTCAGTGGCATCTCTAGCACACAGTTAAGTATTAGTTTTCAGATTTAGTAATATTGGAGATTCAAGGATGTTGGGGTCTAGAGAGGGAACTGATATGGCGTGAAGTATTTGCAGTTTATGGAGCAGAAACAGAGGACTTCTGTTAGTTTTTCAGCCATGCTGAGAGGAGTAAGAATTACTGAGTCAGACCTCAGCTGTTTTTTCCAAATCTCAGTAAATCTTAGCTGATCCTTGATACAAGATCTTGGTTAGGCACAACCAATTATTCATGTTATATGAGTGATTCAATCTTTTTTTGGTTTAGCACCAGTAAAGAAAGCAGTTTTAAGAACGAGGTCCAGCAAACACCTTTCTTTCAACAGCAGCCATTTGTTTTTCCGACAGATTGAATTAATTCTAGAGAGGATCAAAAGCAAATCACTTAATTTTAAAGTGTTGGCTATGACCTTGCATACCTTTCTGTGTGAATATTTATAAATCATTAAGTAGTTATTGGATCTTTTCTCACAAAGATGGTTAAATACTAATTTGGCTTCAAGTACCAGATAAATTCTGTTTTAGCAGCCGTGTCTACAGACAACCAGCAGTCCTAAAATCTTACTTCAAGCAGGCTGGAGACCAGAAAAGACAAACAGCAATAAAACCCGCTTTTGTATGCAGTATATTTATGATTGAAATTACCAGAAAATATTTACATAACTAGTTGGTTCTGTCATTTTCAGTGTAAAAACAATATCTAAGCTTTTTTATTATACTCTGACAGCTTCAAAACTGTTGTTTTGAAAAAACATTGTGTGTTATTACTTTTATTTTCATAGATAATCTAAGTAATTTATGTCATTTAATTGAAAAGCAACTCAAGAATTTTTAAAACATGGATTTTAGATATCACATTGTTTGTACTGCCAGTTTTGAGGTCTCATCTCTCAAGATCAAAAGAAGCCATATATTTCTTTTGAAAAAAAAGAGATCACATTTATATTGGGTCATTTTTGTAGCCCAACTTTTGTTCTTCTTTAAGACTGTTTCAACCCAAGCAGTCATTATTTCAGAAGTTACAGGTGGAGGCACATGATAGTTTATATATGGACTACCTTAACATGAAACTGAGCTACTATTGAGATGGCTACTGCTTTCCTAATGGGTAAAACATAAGGCTTTCAAGGGTTTTTTTTTTCCCACTGGTTGGTGGCTGAACCATTTTTTTCCCAGTGTTTCTCCTACTCTTAGAACTGTCTTCCACTTCCCAGTCCCCAGCTTTCCCTTTGTGATGGCTAGTGCTCCTAACAATTCTGCATTACAAATAAATGCTATCAATAATAATGATAGATGCTGCACCACATATGTTTATGGAAATTCTCTGGGAATCTCTGTGTGGGAAAAGGTTTGGAGTATGGTTTGAAAGAGGGTGGGCGGGGAGGTTGTTTTTTTCATTATGTGATACTTGCTTTACAAATTAAATCAAGTATTCTTGAGTGTTCTTGTTCCAATTTAAGACTCATTTTGGTAGACTGGCTCATAAATCAAGTTCTGTTAAACACAGTCATATTAATACATATATTTGCTATGTGGTGTTGGTTTAATTTTGATTCTCCTTCAAAAATAATCCCTGATAAACTCAAAATGTTGCTCTTTCTTGGCTAAACTTTTAAGCAAGAACATCAAGTGACTAGTATTTTCCTAAACAGATCTGTTTCTTTAAAATTTACTGAAATCTTGATTTCTGATTTAATCACACGTTTTAATATTATTGTGATGCTTACAATGCTTCAGATCCCATAAATATAAGAACTTCAGTTCTAGTTTCAGGTTTGCTTCCATTTTATTTTGCCTTGAGACTCTAAATATGTCAGAATTTTATGTAAAAATATGATTACTGAGTCAACAGACTCTGTTTTTCCACTTTAAAAATAATCACCACATATCCAGGCATAGATGTATTATAATAATACCAGGTTTAGTATTAAAATAAATTATTTCACTACAATAGACTTACCATGATGAAATGGGAATGTAAATATATATCTCTCAGTTTGCTCAGGCAAAAGCTTGAAAGCATCAGACAGGTTGCAGTGGTAAACGGGGATGAGAATTGAAAGGGATTTTTATGCTTTTTAAAGGTGATGTCCTACATGAAATTTAGTAACATCACTTATCCTATGATTGTCTCTAGGCAGCAGTTGTGGTGGTGTTCAATTTTGCTATGGTTCTGCTGATTTTCCCTGCTATCTTGAGCATGGACCTTTATCGTCGGGAAGACAGGAGACTGGACATATTTTGCTGTTTCACAAGGTGAGAGAGTGAGCAGTAGATTGATGTATGAGCTGTGTCCTTTCTGTGGTCACCAATCAGTGCATCCATTTCTTGTCAGGAGTGGGAGTTCTTCATTAAACTGGGGCCAGCATGTTACTGTTATGATATCAGTGCTAGTGACTGGCTTACCTTTGCTACTTTGTTTTTTACCTGCCTGAAGGGAAAAGCTAAAATACATGTCTCCCTCTCTTCGCCCACATCCCCTCTCCCCCAGACTCTTCCTGTCATTCCTACATATGTTCATTTTGACTGTTGGAGAACAACTTTCTGAAACAGATGAAAGATCCATGATTTAAGTATATCTTGAAGTATTTTTAGAATGTGATGGGATACTGCAAGGCGTCCAGTGCCAGTACTGGCTAATCTTGGAAAGTGGTACATAACTCAGGATACTGAGAAGCCTGACTTAGAGTAAATCATGTGTTAATTTTTGTGCTTTTATGCCTTCAAACCTAAATAAATAAGCTGTAAAATTACTTCCCCTTAGGTGAGTTTTTCATAGAACTATAAGGAATGATCAGTACCATTACAGGATAATGCTTGATAAAGTGTCTATTATGGCTGCAGTGGTAATCTGTTAGGGTCTTGCATAGACTGAAATAAAGGGAATACTTCAATTGTTTCTGTGATTTTGTCTCTTCATATTGCCCACCCTTCCTAGGAATGAATCATTAATACTTAAATGTTTTCTTGACTTATAAAATACTCAGTCAGTGTATAGCAAGTGGTTTCAACCTGCCTCCCAAAAGTCTGAGATCTTATCCAGAAGGCCCAAATATTATTTAACAGTTACTTCATTTGCTCTAAACAGAAGAACTAAGTATGTCATGTGTTTGCCTCTTCATCTAAATATCTTAATTCTCAGCATGGGTGCAGAGATGCAAACTCACAGACTTACTGTGCACTCAGACTGTGTACAACTGCCTGATGAGCATGTGTCATTAATGGAGTGATGTGTGTACATGTCAGCATCTTCAGACGGATTCTGTTTCCTTCTTCCTGGAGGACAAGAAATGTGCCCATATTCTCAGGGGCCTACACTGTGAACCATGTCTGAGAAATGTTTCCTAAAGGCACAGAATGAAATTAACATCTAAGCGTTACATGTAATTAGTGTAAACCATCTAAGAGAAGTAGAAGCAATCTCAGATGAAAGCATGTTGCCCTCTCTAGCCTGATTAAAACAAGGATCTGTCCAAATGCGATCAGATGTTTTTCTCTTCTCTTACAGTCCGTGTGTCACTAGAGTGATTCAGGTTGAGCCTCAGGCATATGCAGAAAACGACAATACTTGCTACAGTCCTCCACCCCCATACAGCAGCCACAGTTTTGCACATGAAACTCAGATTACAATGCAGTCCACAGTGCAGCTGCGCACAGAATATGATCCTCACACGCAGGTGTACTACACCACAGCAGAGCCTCGCTCAGAAATATCTGTGCAGCCAGTGACAGTGACACAAGATAACCTGAGCTGCCAGAGCCCAGAAAGCACAAGCTCGACGAGGGATTTACTTTCCCAATTCTCAGACTCCAGTATACACTGCCTTGAGCAACCCTGTACGAAGTGGACACTCTCATCTTTTGCAGAAAAGCATTATGCTCCGTTCCTCCTAAAACCGAAAGCTAAGGTAATCAGGGAACTATTTACCTGTTTTTCAAAATTAGACTTCTGCCTTCCCAATAATAAAATTATCCTGGCAGTATTAAATATAAGGATAAACACAACTCTTGTGGAATAACAGTTTTTAATAATTTTACAGCTGATTTCTTACTTTGAAAGTTTTATCTTGCAAGTGCTGTAGAGACATACTTCAAATGTGTGTTAAAAGTGAGGGTTCTGGTTACTTTTAGTAATATAAGCTTGTGAATAGTGAAATTAAAGTCACTTTGAAACTTTACTACAATATAAATTTCTCATCCTCAATGCAGAGCCCCTTCAAGGAAGAACAAATGAGCTTCATCTTGTAGTATGTATGTGCATGAAAAAAAGCAAGAAAAGTACAAAGCCTGAAAGTACTGATGGATGTTAATTTTGGATTTGGCTTTGTAGTGTGGCATTATGAATTGTTAGCTCCTTTAAAAACCTAAAATCAGTATGTTTGTTTTCTGTTGCAGATTGTGGTTATTTTTCTTTTCCTGGGTTTACTTGGGCTCAGCCTTTATGGAACTACCCGGGTGAGAGATGGACTAGATCTCACAGACATTGTACCACGGGAAACACGGGAATATGACTTTATTGCTGCACAGTTCAAATACTTCTCATTCTACAACATGTATATTGTGACGCAGAAAGCAGACTATCCAAATGTCCAGCACTTACTTTATGAACTTCACAGAAGTTTCAGCAATGTGACATATGTTTTGTTGGAAGAGGATAGGCAGCTCCCCAAAATGTGGTTGCACTACTTTCGCGACTGGCTGCAAGGTAAGAGAGCGTTACACAAACTTTTCTTAATCTGGGAGAAAGAACAATTGTTCACCCTAGTATTGCTGCCTTGTTCAAATAGTCACACACTTAAAAGACTGTGAGCAGTAAGGAGAATGCCTATGTGCTGCTTCGAACCCACTTGTGGACTCACTGTTTGTCACTTAAATTCTTTGTGTTTAAGTTTACTCCCCAGTAGAACAGTTTTGAAGCTTTAAGTGATTATATCCATGCCATTCATGTCTAAGCAGCTGATGAGGCATTATGCATTATCACCAAATACAGCTCACTGTCTTGGTTACATAAATATTTGCTGAGTGTTTTCAGAGCAGTAAATGAAAAATCCCAGTCCGGTGATGTATTCTGACACAGACTTAACTTTCAGGTCTTGAGTGATCTTGTTGGCTTCGGCTGGGACTGCTGGCATGAAGAAAATTCAGTGTAGCTTACGTGTTTTATTGGATTGGGAACTTGTTGCATATTCTGGGTTTCCAATCAACTACCCTCACCCTTTCTGTGGTGCTGCTTTTCTGTGCTGAAGTGTAACAGGGTGGGGAAAGACGAAGAGAAGGCATGGCCTTTCAGGTACTATGATGATAATTATATTGAAGTCAAGTAATTAAAGATATTGAAGATACTGTAATTGCACACACTGAGACAAATAACTGGTTAGTATTTAAAATAAGAAGTACTGTTACATCTTAGCAAATTTAACAGTGAACATACCCTGCCCAGGATTACTTTGTCCTACCTGTGTCTTTCTATTGGGAAAATTTCTAGGAAGCTTTTGCCAAAAGAAAAATAAATTGTGCTGACTTAGTGAGAAATTAGTCATGAGTCACTTAGTGACTTAGTGTAAATTTTAAACTTAATTGTGTACAGATGACGACTGAAGCCAGTGATTCTTAGAGAACATGTAGGTAACTGTCAGTATCTGATGTATTTTTTCCTTCTGAAAATAGGTTGAACAATATTACGAAAGCAGATGCATGTAAGTGACAAATCTACACAAAATGAGCAAGTTTCCCATGTGTTAATGCATTGCTAAATAATGCAAAGCAGTATTTCAGCTATTAGCTTTGGGGGTGTTTAATGGTTTTCAAATACATTGGATCCATTCATTGCAGTCTACTTACTGGAAGTTTTATTTAAAATATTTTGCTCACATAAGCACATTGAGCTGTAAGGGAAGGCATTACTGGCAGGAAGAAAATTCAGCATAGCTTAGATGTTTGCTGGATTGGAACCTTACTATACTTTCTAGAATTCTAAGCAATCACCCTTCTACATGCTTTTCCAAATTCTCTTAAACCTCTTTTGTTTACTTTGTTTCTTTTGTGGTCATTTTTTGCTGCTGTTCCAAAACGGTAGGAAAAAATGTGTCTGGTGTCCCCCCTTCCGTTTTTTCCCCCTCCCCTGTGAGGGAGATGGAAATCTGAGATTGTGTTCAGGAAGCTTTATTAGTGCTCAACCTCAGCACAGTCTGCCAACAATAAAGTCAGGAGGAGGTGCCCTTGGATCTGCTCCCTTGCAGGCTGCTCAAAGTGAACTACTGGAGGCTAGCCCACTTGGTGTTACTCCCAGGAGCACTCGCATTCCCTGTGCCCCTCTGTCAGGCGCACCACATACCTTCGCAAACCTCTTCCACTTTGGGTGCCTCTCTGTCCTCTCTGTAATCCTATGTGTCCCTCTTGTGCTAAGGACTGTTGGTGTGGCCAAGGGCCTGCAGGTCTCCTTCTCATGCTGTATGTCCGTGCTCGTGTGTGTTCTTTCCAGACACGCTCTTCTCATAGGGGTGTTCCTATTCTGTACTTAGTTCAGCACATAGTTACTTTTCCCCTCCAGTCCACATTAGTCTCTATCCCTATTTGTCCTCTGCTTTTCTTCCACTAGAGGATCTGTGTGTATTCCTGGTACCCAGGGTATACTGACAAGCTGTGTGGAGCTAAAATGTTACAGTAGAACAGTCAGGGAGACTCCAGGAAGCAGTAGTGACTTGCTGTGGTCCTTGTGACATGCCAGCCCTGTGATGGAGGGCACACTGATTGGCCTCTTGATCACACACAGCTTTAGAATTGATCATTATGATTATTAATTAGCATTTAGGTCTGTATACGTACCTCTCTCCTCCCCACCTTTTCTGAGAGGGTCACGGTTACTACAACCCTGTAAAGTTGCAGGGCTGTCTTCACAGAGTGTGATACTGCATTCACAGGACTGTAAAGGAGGATATTGAGATGTATCAATAGAAAGAAGTTATGTTTTCAAGTGGTACAGGGCATTGATGTTACGGAGGGAGCTAGACTGTTGTACTAAAAGCTGCCACACTTGTCATAGTTGAGGAATTATCTAAAGGTCCAGACTAATAGGCAGAATAACACCTGATTGTTACCAACTGTGGCTGGTGCCAAAGGAGTTAAGGGAAGGGAAGATGAAGATAGAATTTACAAACAAGGTACAGGTTTAGGCTGGATTCAGGGAGAATCCTCTGTGAGGTGGAACAGTTCTACTGGCATAGTTTTATGTGCTGAAAGGACTGGATAACTGAAGTAGGAACAGCTTTGAACTGCATGGCTAATTCCTGCCGAGTTGACTGTGAATCCAGTGCCAGAGGTTAATGGCTCAAGATGGCCTTCTGACACACACACATTTGTCCAGCAGAATGACGGATGCAACAACATGTGAACAAAACCATTTTTTATCAAGAAGGCATCCTTGGTTTTAGCTGTACGTTCTTCCTCGGCTAATAGCAGTGGAGCGTGCCTTCTGCCTTATGCACTACTCTTTTCAGAGATCCCTTGTATTTTGCTTTCTAGTATCATATTATGTTACCATATTTTCTGTTACTGAAAATGCAACAGAAGAAAAGTTAACACTAGTCATTAATTTAAGCTGTAAATGTTTTTGTTAAGTGACCAAATGTAAATGAGGTGGCTTGGATTCCCTCATGGTTTCTAATTAGGCTTGTTTTTGCAAAGGGAAATTTTATCTGGTGTTTCATGGTGGCAGCTGCTCACATGAGTCAGTAGGAATTCCTTCCTCACCCCCACTGCCACATTCCCCATAATTTTGTCACTTTCTTCTGAAGCACTAAGCAAAAGTGATTGCTGATGTGAAAAAATCCCGTATATAAGATTTTTTAAATTCCCTTAATTTCTGTAATTTCTCTGCAGAAAGATGTTAGCAAGATACTTTCATCTTTCTGCCCAGAAATGTATCATTAATCCCATTTATAACAGATTAAATGTCTTTTAAAAGAGTTGTTACGAACATGTTTGCTTTGGAAGCAGCAAACTCTACTACAAATTTCAAAGTGTAATGGCGAATTCTAATTATTGAAAGTTTGAAATTCTTCAGAAATTAAGTACAACTGACAGTGGTTTCTTGATATTCTTTCTGTAGACTTTCAGTTTCAGCAATGTGAGTAATAAAATGACTCGGAATGTAAAGTGGTTAAGCTGGCTGAAGAATAAAGATGTGAAAGGGAGCAGGGTTTGAAGGATGATGAAACTCATGAAAACAGGGGAGCAGGGAGGGATGTAAGAGAGCTGAGTTTTCACCTGCTGCAGTAATGTTTAAAAGTACATGCCCTTTTTTGCAGCCTCAAACTGGTAATGTCACATGCCAATGGATTTATTTGTTATTGTGTCTGTGGAGCCCCCTGACAGGGGTGGGGTGTTTACCTGAAAGCTCTGTCCTAACGTGCTGTCTGTCTTAGCAATTTGTGTGCTCCTGCTGTGGAAAGGAGACATTTTTACTGGAAGTTACACTGTTCTTAGGTCATCTCCTACTTTTCCATGTGCTTTTTTGACAACCTCCTCTTAACTTCCCAAAGTCATTGTGTTTCTTGTCACTGATATGATAGCCTAAATACTCTCACCTGGCCACTTTGTGAGAAACTGACATTGAGCTGGACTTGGCACAGAAGGGATGGATTGGTATTTTTGCATACTCTAACCAATGTTTCCCATCTCTGTGATACCAGCAAACAGTGCTTTTTTTAAAGGGAACCTCAAAGTCCTTTGGTGTTGCCAGAAAACCTGATGGCAAATTGTCCTCCTCCTGAGCTGGTGCTAGAGGACTGCATGCAGAGACCTGGGAGGCCTATTTCATCATTTGGTTCTCAGCCTGTTGGCTTCACATGATTTGACATGGTTTAGCGAGACAACATGGGAGGCAGTTTTCTAAGGAAGAGGGGACGAGTTGGTAAATGGGAATGGGTACTCTGTCCTGGAGGCAGTGTCAGCCGGGTACATTTTCTCTTCCAGTGTTCTTATCTCAGTACAGCTGTAGCTAACCTATCCAGTCTGCAGCGATGGTTTTCATTACGGCTCCTCAGCCCAGCTGTGAGGTGGGTCGATGATTTCCTCCACCGCCACTCCCCCAGCCTTTTTCTTCCCTTCCCTGGACATGCGGTTTGTCATCTGCTTGCACAGAGCCTCCTTGTACTGGGCTGTGGCTTCCTGTACTAAATCTGATCCAAATTTCTTCTGTGAGGTATTCCCTCCCCCTTGAAGGGTGGCAAGGAGGAAAATAACAGTTGAGAGTGAATAGGTGTTGGCTGTGATCTTTACATGTGCTGGCAGCAGATCCCATGACTTGTATTAGCTGCACAAGTTGAACAGATGGAACAAATTGACAAAATCGTGTTCACTCACGCTGTGCTTGAGGAGCAGCTGAGTTGCTGTTTGAAGTTGAAAGTTTGAGTGTGTTTTTCTCCCCCTTCGTAGTGGAATTTCTGGTTATAGTGTAGAAGCTATTGCTCCAGTGCTCTGCAGTAGCCCAAAACAGTAATGAGAGCGGTGTGTGTCCTCCTCTGTGGCTCAGTGCACTCAGCCAGGGTTTTGGTGAGGCAGAGGCGAGTAAGGAGAATGTTTCTCTTCTAGGTAACAGACTAAATGCCTCCTCTGGTTGTAAGGTGGTGAAGCTGGATGAGGGCTGAGCTCAGCCCTTTTCTGTTTTAGACAATATTAACTCTTTCCCATACACTTCTCTAAGTGGAACGCTTGGAGAAGATCTTCAATTCCCCTTGAGGGGAAGCCATTTATGCCAGCACACTATGCATTTGCACCTTGCTAGCTCAACTTTGTTAGTCTGTACAACCTGGGAAAACTCCTGGGGCTTCTCTCTTGCATTTCTTTGGTTCCCCTGCCTTTCTTTGGGTGAAATACTAGACACGCAACTGGTACTTCCCATACACTGACAGTGTGGAGCCCCAAATTCAGGAGGCCCCAGGTCGATAATTTTCATCCTCATTTACCTATGAAAATGCATAATTATTCTTTCTGCTTCTAAAATTTGTTTGTAAGAATGATTATTCACCTGCTTGTTCTGTCTTCCCCTTGCCTTCCCTAACTTTTCAGGACTTCAGGATGCATTTGACAGCGACTGGGAAACTGGGAAGATCACTTACAACAACTATAAAAATGGTTCTGACGATGCTGTTTTGGCTTACAAACTCTTGGTACAAACAGGCAACCCTGCAAAGCCCATTGACATCAGCCAGGTAGTGTATCAGGGTCCATGCTGGTTTGCACAAAAATACACAAGTTTTTTTGTGCAAAGACTACAAAGGTCGTAGTTTGTTTTTTCCAACTCAAGGAGCTGAATGTCTGAATTACGTGTTTCTTGTATGGCCTTGTCGACTTTGCTGAAGCCACTCGTTAGCTGCAGTATGGCCTGTGTTGCAAAGTGTTCAAATCAACATGGCGAATGCCAGTCCTTCATTGTTACTGGCTGGTGTGCATTTTGTGCTCCCATGCCAGACACGCTCAGTTTCCATGGAAATTGTTATGAAAAATGCTTCTCTGCATCTACAGGTATATGGAATTTAGTCCTATGCCAGACATTTGCAATCATTTGGTTTGTTCCTACTGATTTCTGCAAAGCAGAACATTTAAAAGAAGATATTAATGAATCATAGAGGAAGGAGACTGAAATGATTACATGCGGTATCATATTCTTGTACCACCGTCACTAAACACATCTAAACTGCTTTAGAACTACAAATGGCAGTTGTTAGAGCTGAGTAAATAAAATATGCCTGAGGTTACCACAGCATATGATTGCATTTTCTGTAGCCATTTGTAGGTGGAAATACATTAGGAATGACTCCTTACACTAAGATTAGATTTCAAACCCTGAAGAAGAAATTCTGCAATAATGTACCTTCTCCTCTCTGAGAGTCATCACTGACTCACTCTGCTTTCAGGCAGAAAAATAGTGTTTCTAATGAGCTTCTTGGCAGTTCTGCTTATTGTCTTTCTTTTTTCTTCCTGGCATTAAAGGTGACAGATTTACAGAGTACATTGTTCAAAGTTACTGTAGTGTGTGAAACACACTGCTGTATAGCAACATGCAACACGCTGTCAGGTCTGAATGAAGCTTCAGCAATGAATTAGGCAAAGAAAGGGAGTTGAAGAGAAAACCTTCAGTGAGCTTTTGTTAGCAGAGCGTACCAGGTACGCTGTGGAACAAATGCAATTGGACTGCAGCTGCTGATACAATTTCCTGTGCCTGGGAGGGAGAAAAGTGTGGTGCACCCACAGGGGTTGAGGCGCTGTACTGTGCAGTTCCAGAGACAGCTTGAAGACATACAGTTGTTGCATATCCTGTGGACTAATTGAATCCAGATCCTTGGAATCCAACTTTTTTTTTTTTTTTTTTACCCCCTTTCCCTTTTTTTTTTTTTTTCTTT
>VXAZ01003480.1:202899-218451 GCA_013399875.1 Gymnorhina tibicen
ATTCTTGGAATCCAATTTTTTTTTTTTTTTTTTTAACCGCTGTCACTGTTGTTTTTCATTTCATTAAAAGACCTGGAACTGGAGCTGAGCCAGAATTTTAAATAAACAAAACAAAAAACCCCAGTAATACTTTTCACCCATGGAGTCCTCTGTCAGAGCTCTGGCTGTGCAGGATTTGGCTAACAGAACCCTGGAAGTGTAACACTGCTGTTTACCCCACGGATGCATTTGCCCACAGTGACCCAAATAACACAGGGCACTCATCTGCTTTTTTGACGCTGGGCATTTTCTGAATACATAGGTCATAGGAGGCAAGTGTTAGCAAAATTTATACAGATGTTGTTTTATTTTTATAGCTCTCCTCCATTTACTGGGTGGCATTTCCTTCAGTGTTAACAACAGAGGTTAACTGCACACAGACATGTATAGGGACTCTTGCCAGGTTTTCTTTCTGTGTCTTTAAATATTTCTCCAGCTTGGTTGTTTTTCATTCTTGGCTGCAGTCTTTCAGAATTTGGATTTAATTGATTCAGTCTATTCTGGAACCATCTGCTGATTTAGTGGTTACTGTAAATATTATATGAGTACTAATTTATAAATAACCAGTCACTGCATTTTCTTAGATTTGTTTTTGTTGTCAAACAATAGTTTACTGATAAGTCCCTTCAAGTGAAGATTGATATTCTCTTGCTTTTACCCTCCTATATGTGTGTTGCATCTCCAGGCCATTTGTTGAAAGCATTGTGGCAAGAGCCCTGAAAGCAAAGCTCATTCTGAAAGGCTTCTAATTTTTTTCCATTTTGCAGTTGAATAAACAGCGTCTGGTGGATGCGGATGGAATCATTAACCCAAATGCTTTTTACATCTACCTGACAGCCTGGGTTAGCAATGACCCTGTGGCCTACGCTGCCTCGCAAGCCAACATCCGCCCGCACCGCCCGGAGTGGGTCCATGACAAAGCAGACTACATGCCAGAAACACGGCTGAGAAGTAAGTAGCGTTTCATCTTAACGTCCTACAGTTTACACGAGTGCCCCCACTCCTTCCTTCAAGCACTGGTAACTCCACTTGGCTGATGCTGCACAGGACTCAGAAGCATAAGCAGGAGAATACATTGTGTTATGCTGTAGTCATAGGAGATCCAAGCACCACTGCAACTGTGACACCATTGCAGGGTTTTATCATGTTGAAGAAAGAGTTATAAAACAGTTTAAAGCTCTAAAAATTCATAGTAAGCATTTACCTTACTAGAGTTACCTGATAGTTCTGTTTTGTGTGAGAAACCTGGGGATTTCACAGAATTCCTCCCTAAGTTATTCTGAAATTTCATTCCTGAAATTCTGTCATGGTTGTCCTCAATTCTTAATACCTAAGAAATTTTTACCAAGGTAACTCGTAACACTAAGCTACCACACTGATACCGTACAAGAGCTACTTAACTAGGGGAGAAGTCCCACTTCACGCCATTCACTGTTTTCCTGGAACCAATACCACATGGCATTGCTTTGCTTCAGCTTTCAATTTGTTGGGAGGATTGCTAGTTGGACACCAGTAGGGAACGGGAGAGACTGTATAGGGGACAACTGGTGCACTTGGAAATGTGGTTGGATAACCATGCTTCAGTGTATCCTAGAGCTTTGTGGCAGTCAGCCAGGTTTTGTCTTAATGAAACTTTATAGTTGAGATTATAATAGGGCAAGTCATGTTAAGCAAGTCAACTGAATGAAGCTGCAGGATCTGGAACACACAATGGCAGTAACCAAAAGCTTGTTGTAGAAGCCTTTTTTTTTTCCTAGTGATAGAGTAGACCTTGCATTAGACTCAAAAAGAAGTGTGGAGAGTGTTGGTTTGTCAAATTATTAAAGGATAAAAAGTTATGTATTCCCTCAGTAAGCCATTACTTTTATATTACAGGGGTTTTTTTCTCCACTAATTTCTATCAGTAACAGAATGTGGATTTCTGAATCTGAATTTCTAAATATTTGATGGAAATCTTAAAAAAGCAACCAACCTGACCAAGCCTAGTTTTTCTCCAGTTTTGTGTCAGTGGACCTCAGTTAATCTCAGGGAAATGATCTGTTGGTTTGAAGAAACTGCACTGCATAAAAGAGGAGCATTTGGATAAAATTTTGAAATTATGTGATTGTCTACTTTTTGTTGCTGTTAGGGATTTTTGACCAGGTATTCAGTAAAAAGCACTATAACACTGATCAGGATTAAATACATATATCAAAAGATACCTGTTAAATTATATATAACTCTTTGGGAACTTGGTGTCGGCTGTGTTCAGCCCATTACACTGCATGTTAAAATAGAGTAATCTCACGTACTGCTCCCAGTTTCTATTTATTGGAGAGTTTTTAAACTGCCACTCATTCCAAACAAGTAAAATTTAAATCTGCCACCTTTTATGCATTTTGGTGTGGAGAATAAAATGTTTTGCTAACCCTGGTCTCTGTATATCATCTTCGTCCAAAACGCACGTTTTAACACTGCTGTTGTTTTCCTAGTTCCAGCAGCTGAGCCCATAGAATATGCTCAGTTTCCTTTCTACCTCAATGGATTGCGTGAAACTTCTGACTTTGTGGAGGCTATCGAGAAAGTGAGAGCTATCTGTAATAACTACACCAGCCTGGGGATCTCCAGCTACCCAAATGGTTACCCATTTCTGTTCTGGGAGCAGTACATTGGACTTCGTCACTGGCTCCTCTTATCCATTAGCGTGGTTTTAGCTTGCACGTTTCTGGTGTGTGCCCTCTTCCTCCTAAACCCCTGGACAGCTGGGATCATTGTAAGTTTATTATAAGGGTCTTTGTTGAAGTCAAATTCCTTTCAGCATAGCTCTTGCTGTAGTCGGGAAGGTTTTGTTTATGTCTGGGCCTCTGGTGGAGTATGTATATTGCATCATTCATTATATATTTATTCAACTTGAGGGGGTAGGGTTCACGCTAGAGGTACAAACCTTAATAACCTTAATCTTCTGGCCACCTCTTTTGCAGGTTTAAAGGTTTCTTAGAAAGGTACATAAACTTTTAGCCTTGCTCAAATGCATGCTAACATAAGAAATGAAGACACAGAGGAAAATTAAGAGCTTTATTAAAGTAATTTCTAATTCTGTATTCCTTCTCCTCTTTTGTCACACATAGTTATTTTTCAAGGCAGTTGCTTATGACTAGCTTGGCCATAAATTTCCCCAGAAATTTCTGAATGCAATCTTTCTGGAAAAAAACTGAAATGCTTATGTTGTATGGTATGCACTGTGGAAAGACTGTAACTGAGCTATTGAGGAGAAAGGGCATAAAATTATAAACTGCAGAGAATACTCCTCCATGCTTTCTGCAAGGCACCATAAGCCTCTGAGTAAACATTCAAGTTAAATTGAATGATGATGTTCCTATGTTTAAATTCCATAAACTATCGTATGGTTTATAAAATGCCAGAAGTAGAAAAGCATAAAACAGTTACTAGTTTTTGTAATGTACATTTATATGACAGGTATGTTAAAAGGTAAATGTTTAGTCTAGAATATTTTTCATAGCACTTAATCAAGCAATTTATGTTATTATGCTTGATTAATTAGCTTATAAAATCATTTATTGTAGTGCATACTTTTTTTCCTTTGGAAAAGGCGTTTATTTTCAGGATCCACCATTGCTTTTATAAGTGTGCCTTTCTTTTTTTCCTGCTTGGCTTTAGCTACTTTTAAAGTTGATTCTCCAGATTTCCTCCCCTCCCTTTTCCTCAATTTTTTTTTACAAGGTAGATGAAAGAAAAAGAAAAGCTTCCTCTTATATTTAACTGTTCACTTTGTCCACGTCAATGCCCCAAATACCTTAAAAGCTCAGTCTCTCTGTAACCTGAGACTCATCAGCTGATTATGGCATTCACTTTCTTCTGGGCTTTAGACATCTTCACTTACATTTGCAGTTCTATAAAAGAGAGTTCAAATACAGGTAGTATAAAGCTACTTTTTCTGGAAGGATTGTCTGAAAGGCAGGTAAAAAAGGAAAATGTACCTGTTGGGAGTATCCATTATAAGGAGGAATAAGTGGTTTTTCAGCTCACTGATGGATTGTAACCAATACAAAGCTGGCTGGTACTTCCGTTAACTGGTTCTTAGGGTGTAACTTAGACTGACTATTCAGCATTCATTGCCATTAAGAAAAATAAAACAACTAAAAGCAGCTTGTCTTTGGGAATGTAGGATAGCTTTGAGGAATAATGTCTTTTGGTAACCATGTTATTTTGAAATGTCTTCCTCTTCATTGTCTGGAGTATAAGAAGTTACTAACAGATGTTTGAAATCATCTAGGTGGTGGTGCTGGCTCTGATGACTGTGGAGCTGTTTGGCATGATGGGTCTAATTGGAATAAAGCTGAGTGCAGTGCCTGTGGTTATCCTGATTGCTTCTGTTGGCATTGGTGTGGAATTTACTGTTCATGTTGCTTTGGTACGTAAAATCAAGAAGCATTTAAAAAACATTTTAAAATAAAATGGTGGTAATGTTCAGATCACAAATCCTTAACATGTCTTGTCAGTGACGTGATTCTCAGGAGGAAAATGGTCACAGTTTTGTTTAACTTTCTGTTTGTCTCAGTGGAACAGAGTTGATCTTGATGGGGTAGTTCCTAACTATTGAGTCGGTCTCCCAGGAGACAAGAGAGGATACATTAGCTGTGATACCTGTTTGTCTGATTGATGCAATTATATAGAGAAAACTGAGCTCTTAAATCACCTTGCTTCAGTCCAGACTCTCATGATCCTTGTCTGAAGCCTCACTGTTGTTGCTTCAGTGTTACACAGCTTTTTGTTCCCTCTTGCATGTAGATTCTCTATCTTGCAAAAGAGAATTCTTCAGAGGAGATTTTCAAAATCAGATATTGTGTCATTTGGTATTTCTGGGCTTCTTGAATGTGAACACGTTTGAATTAGTGTTCCATTTGTAAAATCGACACCTTTTCAGAAGCCGTTGGCTAATAATAGTGGGCACAAACATGCAGTCTGTAGGAAAACATTTTTCTACTGTTTATCTAGTGGTTTAGATGAGGTACAGAGTTAGGGCACATAAAATAGCCCTATATGAATCATTTTGAGAAAAACCACAGTGGAAGTAGGGTAAGGTTAAAGAGGAGCAATTGGATCCCTTAAGTGATGACATCTTTTTTCCCCCTGCTGCTACAGATAGTTAGACTTTTGGAGGTAATTGAGTTTGCTAGGACTTGGAATAGTTTGTGAAGTGTTAGAAACTAATGGTGTAGAAGAGGAAGAAAGAAATGACAGCTTCTTAGTACTGAAGATTTAAAACAGGAAAACTGGAACAAAAAAAGGACAAAACAGTTGTTTCTAGATGGGAAGAAACTGATTTAATTTACGGGACTTTATGGGTCACCTGTGCCTGAAGGTAAAATGCCAAACTGAAAATAGTGTTTTTCTCACATTGACACTGGACAGAAAAACTTTGGAACATATGAACAGTCAAATCAGTGTTGTATAAACAAAAAAGGCAGAGCTGGAACTTTTAATACCAAATTTAATTGAGTTTAAGAGTGATTCGCAGTCCACTTGTGGGTCAGTTCTCTGCTATTGCTTGTGAATTGTGACCTTGCGTTTTTTTTAGTTCTAGAGAAGAGAGACTTAAATTCCAGGACTGTGAGGAAGATAGCTGCTTCAGCACATATCTTATTAGCCAGTAGGGAATTAACCAAAGAGAGCCCTTTCAAATCACAGGAAAAAGATCAGCCAGGATTTTGTTTTCTTAAACCATTAAGTCATACACAGAGTAGACAAATTCATAACAAACATCAGCATTTGAGTGTTCTTGATACAACTTATTCATAAGGAGCTGGAGGGATGAAGGCAGTTCACTAGTCATATTGTTGCTCAGGCACTATCATGTTCAGCACTCTTCCTAAGATAATTTTGTATGTATGGAACTGCAGCTTTGAAGTACTAAAAGTTTCAAAACCCTTTTTTTTTGAGTGAATTGAAAGTGTTAAAAAAAGTCGTGGAAGCCATGGACCCACAAGAATAAGAGGAGTAGCCTTGTAATTTTCACACCTGAAGGGCTTTCACCATGACATGAATTCTTTTCAGGTGGAAATAAGCAAAGCTGGAGACAAAAGGCTACTGTTGCAGGCAGGCATTGCTTCCAATATCATTATGGTCTGACTCTGTCATCAGTGCTTGCTCTGGTTGTGTGACTTGAGCAGCTGCTATGTGGTATGACTGCAGGATCAGGCCTTCTGTCAAGGGTCAGCCAACTACAGAGAACTTGATAAACTGTAATTCGGAGTAATTAATGGATGGAAAACTGTGAATGCTAGGAGAGAGGCTGTTTGGAAGGTTGTATGCATCTGCCTAAGGAAATGGACTTCTTTTGTTTTACAGGCGTTTTTAACTGCCATGGGAGACAGGAACCATAGGGCTGTCCTTGCATTGGAACACATGTTTGCACCGGTGCTGGATGGGGCTGTGTCCACTCTGCTTGGGGTGTTAATGCTTGCAGGATCAGAGTTTGATTTTATTGTCAGGTAAAGAATTTGTGTGTGTTGACTTTCTTTCAAAAATAAAAAAATGTGCTTTTAATTTTTAGTCACTTCAGTGAATCTGTCATTTTATTACTATGCATGGTGTGTCAAGTATGCTTACATCATGGTCCTGCTTTCCCTCTGTTTTATTAACTCCTTGTTACTTGCTAGACATGGTAGGGTTTCCATTGCTGACATTAAAATCTGTTCCAGGAAAATCTGACATGTAGCATGAAGGAACACAAAAATGTCGCTCTTTAGAAAATTTGCTAATTCTAGGCTTCAATTAGTTCGAAGCATCCTGTATTGTCCAGTATTAGCTGCCTCTGACCTTTAGCCTTGAGGTCCTCCAGACTTCTTGTATTCACAAGAATTTGTATGCAAAGGACACGTGAACCTACAAACACTCAACTGTGCTGCAAGTGACTCTCTCAGGGCCTTCCCCTTCTATCCTTATGTGGGGTTTATATAATGAGGAAAAGGGGGGCAGGAAGAAAGCCCTGTTTGGGAGCTGGGGAACCATAAATATGAACACAGAACTTCATACTAAAATTTTGTACAGCAAAGCCTAAATGCCCTTCTGTTTAGAACTACAAGCAGGCTGTTTCTTGTGAATATAATTAAGAATGTGAGTTCATCAAGTATAGAGGAAGGCAAGTTTTTTCTTGGGGGGAATTTGAGAAGTGCAATGAAACAGATCCTATTCTATTCCAAACAACCTGTGGAGCTCTGCAAAACGGCTAATCTTAGAAGTAACACAGGCTCTTTGTGGTAAACCACAGCACACACACAAAAAAATAATCCAAGCCCTAAAATGGAACGGAGGTAGAACTGGGCCAAATAAAAATGCTCTGAAAGATGGCTTAACTACTTAGGTAGACATAAGCTGGATAGATGACTAGACTTAACTGACATCCATTTGACAACAAGAACAACAAAATGTCAGGGGCAGGAACTGGGAGAATGACTGCTAAATCTCATCAGGCTTTTTGTTTATGTATGAAAGAGATTTGAAGAAAGCAGGCAGTTTGCAGTTAGATCTCATGAAACGTACATGAGGATTATTACTACACAGGTATTCCATGTCCTGAAATAGAATTTTTTTCCCCCAAAATCACTACTTTTTACTTTTTTGTATTGGTGTTGAAGAAACAGAATTATTCTTTTAGGACCTGGTTTCTTAAGGGTTGGAACTTTTTGACGTACAGATTACTGATAGATTTAACCTAAATTTACAGTGCTACATTTCTGGTGTGCTACTTTCCTACTTAACAGATGAGATTTTGGCACGCATTTTTGTGTCATAGCAAATGGAAGATCGTAGCAGCCCTTCACACCAAATTTGGATTGGATGTGCTCTCAGTTTATAAAATGAGCCTTTCAACTTTTCAACTTCTGTTATTTTACTTTTTTTGGCCATCAGTTTCTCATTTTATAGCACAATCTCACTTTAGTTTGCCTTGTTTAAAAAAATACAATAAAATAAACTATGGGGAGCCTGAGCATTGTTATAGTGGGCGAAGAAGATCCCAAACTTCCGGAAAGCAACAGATTAGTCCAGCAATGTGGAAGATTAAGTAAATTAACAGACAATGTATACACCAACTGGTCAAAGCTATAATCCTCCTGTTTATTCTAACGTTAGATGGATGAGATGCAAATGTTTTTAATGCCTGTTGTTGATCTGTGTCCCAGTTTAAGGTTCTGGTGGTTTATGTTAGTAGAGTAGATTGGCTTGCTGATTTTTGCTAATGCAGATCAGAAATTCCCAAATGTTTACAATAGCAGGATATTTATAGTTTTACAGGAGTCTGATATATTTGATCAGATGTGGAAACAGGGAGGTAGTAAAGTTTGTTGCCAGCTAGACAATGTAATCAGCAGACCCATTAGTAGCAAACTTGCCCTCTGTTCTTCTCCTTTGCCTTCTCCTCCAGGAATTTACCAAGACTGAGTCCTTGAAATCATTAGTTACAACGCAGCAGTAAGTTTAGTCTGAGCCCCAGCTGTGCCAAATACCAACTAGCAAGACTTTCCTTTTACTGACAGGTTTACCTTGGTATTCATGAAGGATCCCAGACCTTAGCCCTCAGTGGTGGGAAAGGACAACTACTTGTGCACTTTTCTCTTCTTCCATAGTATTTCAGCCTTTATGTTTGAATTGGCTGACGCAAAACAAGAGTATTCAGGATGCTAAATTGTTCAACAAAAGATTAGCCTGCAATGCAGCTCTGCCATTGTGGAGCGCTCTTACTCAGTACAATGCTGAAGCTTACTATAGAATGGGCATTTTCTTTGCAGAAAGCGGGTTCCTGTGTTGTAAAAGCGTTGCAATTCAAGCTATTTGGTAAAACTGGAACTCACAGCATTCTAGGCGTTAAGTTTGATTAATGAACGGCAAGGAAAACCCTTACCTGATATACTGTAGATTTAATTAGACATTCTGCTGTAACTTGCAGAAGCATTTCACACTGGATTAGCTGCTGGGAGAAGAGGGCTTCTTTTCCTTCTACACTAAATTGTTTAAATTCTACACCCTTCACTTCATTTGTTTGCTTCTGCTGGGTTTTCACTAATGGGGGCCCCTTTTCATTGTATTTGTGCTTTCAATCCATTCAGCCATTCCCTGCACATTCCATATTTTTGTGTTTGTGTAATACATTCATAAATAACATTACATGCTTCCAGATTCTGGGAAATTAACAAATGTAATTTTTTTTTTTCCTTTCTCAACTAACATTTTGTGGAATGTAGCTTCTCTAATTCAAAAGGTAAAAACCCCTATATCTTATATGGAAAGTGAATATAATTGTTTCCTTTGATGTTAGTAATATATTAGAGTCAATTTAGTATCTGTATTATTTTACTATGTGTAGGAGTAATTTGTAATCCCTTGTTTCTAACAGTGGCTATTCTCTCCCCCAAACCCTTTAAACCGTACTTCAGGTATTTCTTTGCTGTTTTGGCAATCCTAACCATTTTGGGAGTTCTCAATGGATTGGTGCTGCTTCCTGTTCTTCTCTCATTCTTTGGACCATACCCTGAGGTCAGTAAAATTAATGGTGAACAGAAAAAACAATACTATCTGCTGTCCCCCTCAATCACCCCTCATTTTTATAAACTATTTTTTAAACTTCTTGGATTAATTTTTTTGCTGTCAGACTTTTTAATAAATTTTTATTAAAAGTGCAGTTCATTACGTAGGTGATACTACTCCATTTTTAAAGTTTTCTTTAGTAAGTCTTGTTTTAGGGGTCATACCAAGCAAACCTGATAGTACTATTTATACTACTACCATAATATGATATGCAAACAAGTTTGTAAAATAAGGATTTCCCTCAATATTTTGCAAAAGATAGTTTGTTTTATACACATTCTTCCCTACCTCACTGGCTCTGTTGCATTTCTCAAAGTGTTTAGCTGAGCAGACCACCAGGAAGGCCTGTGTGGACCAACACACTCAGTGGTGGTCCACAGACCACACCTTGATAACCATGATTGGTCTGCCAGAAGGTCCCCACTGCCCAGTCACCTCTCCCTGTGGCATTCTCCTGCCTCAAGTAGCATTTTTGATGCAGGGAAGGCTTCACTAAGATGTTGATGACTTTACAGTACAAAGCCCAAATCCAGACTCCAGGTTCAGAGATACCAACACTATATTTAGTTGTTGATCATTAACTCTGGAGTTAATACAGTTACTGTGTTATATGGGGTTATCTTTATCACATGTCAGTAGAATCAGTGGGCTATGTTTCACATGTCTCTATATATGTGTGTGTGCATAAGAATAAAACACAAGGTATGTATACAACACTGGTATATTCCAGGAGTGTTTGGGTTCTTTTAATATTAGTAAAACAGTTTTTACAACAGTGTGTAATCTCTTAATTCCTAACAGTATGCATGGCCTGTCTCTTACTCAAACAATGTGTATGTGTGTGTTATTACCATATATATTGCTGTGATGTGTGTATCCATCTCTCTTTGCAAACAGACACTGAATCACACAGTACCAACCCATGGAGGTGATTTTATGGAATTACTGCTAATGCTTGCTGAAGGGGGAGGGAAGCCCGCGTATTATTTTTATTTTTATACCTACAAGTGCGAGTGCATGCACATACACACATACAGGCACTTCCTGAGACAATGATACCCAGAAGAATCTGGGTAGTCCTGTTTACATACATATCCACAGATGGAGATCATGTCTTTTACACTTACATTAATTTTTTTCACTTCAGTATCTATGTTCGTCGGAAAGCTGTTGCTAAGGTTGTTGTGGCATGGCAGGGTGTATTTGGCAGAACATCATTTGTGTCAAGCACTAGTGATTAAAAGGGTAAAGCTAGCTGAATGTAACTGAAAGCATTGCCGTCATCAGGTTTCTCCAGCCAATGGACATGACAGATTGCCCACACCATCTCCTGAGCCACCCCCCAGTACCGTGAGGTTTGCACTGCCACCTGGCCATACACATAATGCTTCGGATTCCTCTGATTCTGAGTACAGCTCTCAAACCACAGTGTCTGGCATCAGTGAAGAGCTTCATCAGTACGAGGCCACGCAAGGCGCTGGGGCACCAGTCCATCAAGTAATAGTGGAAGCGACTGAGAATCCTCTCTTTGCAAGATCCACTGTAAGTAGCTTTCATATGGACTAGCAGGAGGGCAAGAAGAAGTTTTTAGGTGTGTTTTATTTTTCTGGGTTTTTTTTAAATCTGTTTATTTTCATGGAAAACTCTGTCTGGCTGATTGTGCTTTGTGACTTTGTGCCAAAATCTGTTAGCAGGGAGTGAAGGTTTTCCTCATTCTCCTTCAGAATTGAGTTGAGGGTAAAGCTGTGGTACAAAAGCAGAGGCCTTTGGCATGGATAGCTGCTGTTACATCCTATTGGCACCAGCCACAAGAGAGAGCTCTCAGTCTGTTTGATGACTGTTTTCAGAGAGAGAAGGAGGAGTGATTACAAGATCCCAACCTCTTTCACACAGCTCCTTGTGAATCGCTATACCTCTCTGTGACAGCACATTTTGGGGGAGAAAGATTAGAGCCAGAAGAAAGTAGTTCAAGTGTTGTACCAAATCTTGGGCCTTGTTGCATCTTGCTGCTGGGTTGGCATAATTGTGATTTCAAAGGAAAGTGAAAAAGCTCTGTCTCCTACCCCTGCTGATGTTGCATGCTGAGCTGCAATGCGGATCTGGTTTTGTTCAGCAGAGGCCTAGAAATAGGTACAAGCACAGCCACATTTGAAGTTGGTCACGGTTTATTGACTGATGTAGCTGCTGTGCTTCACGCTCTTTATGGAAATCAGAAAACAGATTCCTACAGTCTATACAAACTACCCTACTAACATCCTGTGTATGTTCCCTGCATGGAATAGACCCTTTTCCAAATGCCTGCAATTCTGCTTGTTGAGTTAAGATCAAGTGCTCATCCCTTTGAAAAGATGGACTAGCATGTAGGAAGCTTACAATAATGTTTTCAGCTGTCATCCTGTGTTTTTCTGAAGATATGCTTTCCAGGTTTTAATAACTTCAGACAAAAACCATGGAAAAATCAATTATCAGATTCCACAACATTCCCTTTGTAGAGTTAGAGCATTATTATAATTGTTCTCAGCATAAAATACAAGCAAGCATAATATTTGTTTGCTCTGCTTTGTCAGAGGCGTAACCGTGCGTGTCCCCCTCAGGTGGTTCAGCCGGAAGCGAGGCATCAGCCGAGTCCCAGGCTGCAATCGAACCCAGAGCCCAGCACGCAGCAGCCGTGGCGTCAGGGCAGGCAGCCCAAAAGGGAAGCGAGGGAAGGGCCGCGACCACCTCCTTACCGCCCTCGCAGGGACGCTTTTGAAATTTCTACTGAAGGGCACTCGGGCCCCAGCAGCAGGGATCGCTCGGGCCCCAAGGCTCGTTCCCACAGCGTGAGAAGCCCGGCGTTCGGGGCCGCGGGCGCCGCAGGAGCGGCCTACTGCCAGCCTATCACTACCGTGACCGCCTCGGCGTCCGTCACTGTTGCTGTCCACCCTGCCCTGCACAGCCACAGCTCCCGGGGAGCGAGCTTTCCATCCTACGAGGGACACCATGAAGCTGGCCATGCACCATTTGAGGACCCCCATGTGCCTTTTAATGTGCGGTGTGAAAGAAGAAATTCTAAAGTAGAAGTTATAGAACTGCAAGATGTTGAATGTGAGGAAAGGATACCTGGCAACAGCTCACAGTAAGGTAGGTCCATCCCGTGTAACTGCAAGCTTTGGCTTGTGTGAGGCAACGGTGTGTTCAAAAGAAAGAGGAAAAACAAAGTTTCTCAGAGGTACCTTTTCTTTAGATAGCACTACTTACAGGTCACACTGATCACCTCAAATCTGCTAACTACAAATACAGTACATTTTGTGCTAGACGAGAGGATGGCTAATCCTTCCAGCACTGAGAAGTCATAGTGCGTTCAGACATGAACTACTTCAAAGAGCCTTGCAAAATGAATAAGTATGTCATACAATCCCACTTTACCAGATGAGGAAAATGAAGCAGAGATGTTGTATAACATCTTCAGAGCTGTCCTGACTGCGTTTACCATTGCGTTAGTCCTGTCCTCTGATCCCTGAATCAGGCATGCTCTGAAATGATACATAAAATGACATTTCCTAGGGGTGTGTAAAATTGACAGCTACTTCAGGAATTGTCATCTCTTGAATGAAATAGTTTGGGAAAGAATATTTAAAGTCCATAATGAGGACTGAATCCCTCTGCAGGATGAGCCGAGTGAGAAGTGGGAAGTCCTACGATGCCTAGTGCACTGCTGCTCAGCAGGGAGGGGGCCTGCTCTTTGGGAGGCCTTCAGAGACCTAACCAGTGACCTCGCACACTGGAGGTGTCTGAGCCGACCTCTGCCTTGCCAGAGGCAGCTGCAGTAGCTATTGCAGATTTGCATAGGGTAGAGCTGCCCATTGAGTTTTTACACTGAGAATTTTTTGGGGGTCTTACCTGAAAAACTATTTCTCACTATTTTCACACTGTTCTTCCCTTGCAGGGGAAAAAGAAAATGTTATAATAGTTACTTATCTGTGGATTCTTGTTTTTTCTCTTTGCTTGTCTGAGCTTTTTAGTGACAGACACTCGTCTGAGCACAGCAAGTAATTTTATTTTGATTCTAGAATATTTTGCACATACGCATGCATGCATGTGTATGCGCACATGGAGTTTTGATGGAAATTTTTGTGATAATTCAAAGTGAAACCACTTTCTGATTTTAAAATGTCTTTCCAAGCATCCCAAAGCATAGACGTGAATACCTTTAGCCTTGCAATTTAGAAATATGGCAAGTAATAGTATCCACAGAATGAGGAAATACTTGGGCTCAACTTTTTCAAGCTGAAGTGCCTGGTAATACGAGATTCTTAAATAAGCTCAGTATTCAGTGTAGCGTACTTATCTTCCAACTGTTCATTGGTTTTGACTGAATTTGTCAGAGATATCTAAAACCGGGAACTTAGAAATTAAAGCATCTATATTTTTTTAATTGGCATCAGTATTTCTTCACCAGGAAATTAATGACTGAGATGAAAGCAGAGCCAGCATTTCCCGACTGCTAACTCTGACCACAAGAATAATGAAATGAGTTGGCTTAGTTTGATTTGCTTTTCTTGAAATTTTGTGAAAGTTAGTTTGCTTTTTTTTCTCTCCTTATTTGTACAGGGTAATAACTGAAGCAAGGAAGAGGCCAAAGATGGAAAACTGTATTCCAGAACTGCTTGAAGAGAAGAACTGCTTGAAGTTGTAGAAGAGGACATGCTGCATCAGGACAACAGTTCACTGTTACTGTAACCTATTGTATTATTTTGTTAAATATTTCTTTTAAGTATTTAAAAGATGTACACATATGTAATATACAAAAGAACAATGTAAAGTAGTATAATCTGGAGTAATTTGCCTCTGGGCAATAGAATGGGGACAATATTGTGTGCTCTTTGTACTTTTTGTACATTGATATCTGTGCCACAACTAAGCTTAATCTAGTTCTAAATTTCAGCATAAGTTGCTGCTGCTTAAATATTTTATAATTTACTTGTATAATTCTATGCAAATATTGCTATGTAATAGGATTTTTTAAAGGTACACGTCTGTTTAAAATATTTTAAATTTGAGTATCACAACCCTGTGGTAGTATGAAACATTACTGTTAACTTTCAAACACGCTATGCGTGGTAATTTTTAAAATAAGCAAATATGAAGAAAAGCAAGTTAATCTGGGAGGCTTAAATAGATTTAGCTATGTGCAGGTTTTGTTTTGCTGTATGTGTCCATGTGTGCATCTGGAAATATGCATGCTTTTGTGTGTATGTTCCTGGTGTACTGTAGTTTCTCTTTTACTGTATGTTAACACTTGGTGGGCTTACAAACCCACTGATGCTGATGTGAGTCTGGCTTTCCCTGTTAGTAGGCACTAGTGAAAACTGTTGTTGTTTACCAATATATACAACTATAGACTGCCATCATCAAAGGCCCAACTAAAATACTAGAGAAGACAGGGAGTTGAGGTCTGGAATTATGTTTCAGTTCCCAAACCCTTAATGACCTGGTTCACATGACTTTGGTCAAGTCACTTAACTGCCCCATGCCTCGGTTTCTCATTCTGTAAAATGGTTATAATTACACTTACCTACCTCCCAGGAATGTTGTGAGGCTTAATTACTGTTCGTGTAGTGCTTTGAATTCCTTTTTTTCCTTGCAAAAGGTGCCAGGTAAGTGCAAGCACTATAACCATTATTTTTTCACTTCCAAAGGTGCTGGATATTGAGAGGTGCTGGTTATAGAAATACAATGAGCATCTGCTTTATTTTGATACTGTTAATTGTGAGTGGCATTGGAAGCTGGATAGTGATTGTTTGATGGTGAGCCACAGCTTAGCTGAGTTATTACAGCACTGAAAGCAGTATCTTTGGTCACCTTATTTTCATGGCAGGAAGGAGTTAATAGTAAGGGATAAAAATCAAATGGAAAGATTAAAAAAAAAAAAAAAAAAGTATATTC
>VXAZ01003481.1:0-26141 GCA_013399875.1 Gymnorhina tibicen
GCCAGTCACAATGGAGTGCTTTTCCTACTCACCTCAGCCTCTAATACAGACAATTGTTGGCATCCCTCTGTCACTCCAGAGATCCAGATGGATTCTGTGCCTCTATACCCTGATGGCACCAGTGCAAAGCATTATACTTCTGTGGGTCTGGCATGCCAGGCCATGGAATCCACATAGTCCAGTATATCTGGTCATCCATTTCTTCCTCCTGGCTGAAGGCAGGGACCTTCTATTCATGTTCCTCACTGGAGTGTTCACCGTCTGGCCTTTGCGATGCCAGACCAGAAGTCCCCTCACCAGGACCAAAGGACATGATTTCAGTTCTTCTATGTGGGAGATCGCTGATTGCCTTCTTGTGTCTCTGCAGCGACTACACTGACAGTCATTTTGGATGACCCCTTCTTAACAGCTCTCTTCCCTCTCAGTTCATGTATATGGGCTTCCAGCTGAAAGGTGGGTTCATCATCCCACTTTATGTCCAACTCCTGGTCAAACAGGAAGAACCAGAGTGCACCATGTGGCATGTGCCTGGGGCTTCCTTTCCCTCTAACTGGGGCAGAAGAGGACCAATCTCTTGGGCAGATCCTGACAGGTGAGGCGCTGGCCTGTAGGGATGAGGAGGTACAAAGATTTTCTTCAAAGTTTTTGAGCCACAAAGCTGCTCTCTCCACAGCTGGTGCATCTATTTGCGGGTAATACATTGCTGCCAAGCTGTTAAAGTATGATGCAGGGGCACCTTGAACCACCTTCCTCCACATGGCCAGTGTGCAAGGGACATCCTCTGGATCTTTAGAGACCCTGTCACTTTTTAGATCACTATAGATGACTTCCAGCACTGCTAATTCTCTCAAGTACTGGATACCTTCATCTGCATTGGTCCACTTCCCTGGGGAATTCACAAGATCTTTAAATGGATATCTTGCTCTCACGCTTTAAAGAAGACATCTCCAGAGGCTGCAAATTGCTGGCCCTTTTCCAATTCCTCTTTCAATTTCCCAATCTCTAGCAAGGGATCCCAGCTGTTGGGCTTCATGACCACCTAAGTCCTGACTGCCAGCCCCATTATCCCAGCATTGAAGCAGCCAGGCAGAAATTCGCTCACCTGGCTGGCAGCTGTAATCTTTTTGCAAGTCTTGAAGTTCTGATGAGGTTAGGGACCGAGTAACTTCAGTTTCCTGTTTGAATTGTCTCACTCCTTTCTCCAATTTCTTTGTTGAAGGACTGGCTTCTTGATCAGACTCTTCCATTCCTGATTCTTCCTCCTCCTCTTCCTCCCTTTCTAATTGATGGTATGGATGTGTTGTTCTCTTTGTCCACTTTTTCTTTTTCACTACTGGGGCAATTACTGTAGTTGTTGTTTGAGTCCCTGTCTCAGCCATAGTGTCCTCAAATGCAGTTTGGGTTCCTGCCTCAACTACAGTCCTCTGAGAGTACTGAACTGTGGCTCGGTAGGCACAGGCCAGGCCTCAGTACAAGGCGAGAAGCTGCTGGTTTTCATTGGGGTAGGCAAGGCACCCTTCTATCAGGTGATGGGTCAGTTTGACAGGGTTGATTACCTGTTCAGGTGCAAAGTCCCAGGCAATGGGAGGTGATAACCACCCTGGGAACCTGCCCAAATCCTGCCACCCAGGGACCGGGTGCTTCAGGGCACATTTCAATATTGCATCACCCAAAATTTGTTTTCTCTTACACCAGGACACCACCAGATTCCACAAACCCCATAATATGCTGAAAGTATTACTTAGTGGTATTAAACAGATCACGTAACAATGGATAAGGACCTCAGGAGCCTACATAATAAAACCATCCACATTAATCCAAGGTAGGGAAAGGAAAATCACAGAATCACACAGAATCAACTAGGTTGGAAAAGACCTTTGAGATCATTGAGTCCAACCTATGACCTAACACCACCTTGTCAACTAAGTGCCACATCCAGTCTTTTCTTAAACAACTCCAGGGATGGTGACTCCACCACCTTCCTGGGCAGCCCATTCCAATGCTGAACCACTCCTTCTGTGAAGAACTTTTTCTACTATCTAGCCTAAACGTCCCCTGGTGCAGCTTAAGACTGTCCTCTTGTCCTGTCACTGGTTGCCTGGGAGCAGAGCTCAACCCCCACCTGGCTACAACCTCCTTTCAGGTAGTTGTAGAGAGTGATAAGGTCTCCCCTGAGCCTCCTTTTCTCCAGGCTAAACAACCCCAGCTCCCTCAGTTGGTCCTCATAGGACTTGTGTTCTAGACCCTTCCACCAGCCTTGTTGGCCTTCTCTGGACATGCTCCAGCATCTCAACACCCTTCCTAAACTGAGGGGCCCAGAACTGGAAACAGTATTCAAGGTGCGGCCTCACCAGTGCCAAGTACAGGGGAAGAATCACTTCCCTAGTCCTGCTGTCCGCACTGTCCCTGATACAGGCCAGGATGCCATTGGCCTTCTTGGTCATGTGGGCACACTGCTGGCTCATGTTCAGCCTGCTGTAAATCAGTACCCCAAGGTCCCTGTCTGCCTTGCCACTGTCCAGCCACTCTGTCCCCAACCTGTAGTGCTGCATGGGATTTTTGNGGGTGCACCTGTCCAAGCCATGGGCTGCCAACTTTTCCAGGAGTATGCTATGGGAGACGGTGTCAAAGGCTTTGCTGAAGTCCAGATAGACAACATACACAGCCTTCCTCTCATCCACCAGGTGGGTCACCTGGTCATAAAAGGAAATCTGGTTGGTCAGGCAGGACCTGCCCCTCCTAAATCCATGCTGGGAGATGTATTCCCTCATCTTCACGAGATAACTCCCCCAGCACAGCAAGGCCATCAATGCCAAGGCAAAGCACAGAGCCATCATTTGTATTAACATGTTCCCAAACTCAGCAAAATAAAGAGATAAGAAGTGCAGCTGACAAACTCCATGGCCTGCACAGGAACTTTCTACTTAATAACTACTATAGCTATAACATGCAATATATATAACTGCCTTTGTCTCATCCCACATTTGCCACCAAAAAGGACTGGTGGGTTGACCTTGGCTGGATGCCAGGTGCCCACCAAGCCACTATCACTCCCCCTTCCCAGTTGGACAGGGGAGAGAAAATAAGATGGAAAATACCTTGTAGGTTGAGATAAGGCAATTTACTAAAGCAAAGGCAAAAGGCTGCGCACACACAAACAAAGGGGAACAAAAAAAGGATTTTATTCTCTACTTCCCATCAGTGAGTAATGTCCAGCCACTTCCCAGGAAGCAGGGCTTCAGCACATTTAGCGGTTGTTCGGGAAGGCAAACATTGCAAATAAATGCCCCCTGCTTCTTCCTCCTTCCCTTATCTTTTATGTCTGAGCTGATGCCATATGGTATGGAATATCCCTTTGGTCCATTTGGGTCAGCTGGCCTAGTTGTGTCATCAGATCTCTGCCTCAAGCCAGGCTATTCTCAACTTTTGTTTCTGTCTTGCAGAATGGAGATGTATGTATTTCAATTCTTCACCCACCTGTAGATGATCCACAAAGTGGAGAGCTGCCCTCCGAGAGGTGGAACCCTACCCAAAATGTCAGGTAACTGTGAATCTGTGATGTACAGCAGTGACCTCAAAGGCTTGTGATCTCTCTCCAAGACTAAGGCCTGTGTTGGGAAAGTTTTGGAACAGAATTCAAGACTTTGGGAGCTTTAGGTCTTGAACTGGGTTGGAACCAGGCTTATCAAGTTGTCTGAAGTGCTGATGCTGAGGTGTCCTGATGATGGACTAACAATGTGGAGAATTCTGTCCTTTTCACAGGGTTTCATGCTCCTAAAGCAAATTATTTCAAATTTTCTGCCCTTCCCCAGTCATTGTTATCCTATAGTTAGGGTTTTCAAACTCTTCCAAGATACCACTAGTGGAAAAGAACATTTTTGGTTTTTTGTGCCCAGTAGGAGTAATTTTGTTCATAATCCTTCCTGCTGTTTGCCTTACAGTATTTGTCTCCTGTCCTGCAGTGTGAGATTTTGAGCAGTTAGCCAGGTAGCTTTCTTCCTGACAAAAAGACCCAAAGGATCACTAAGTATTAGAGGCATTTGAGGCTAACCTGTCCTTTTTTTTTTTTTTGAAACACCAGCTGAATTTCATTCTCATTACAAGACACTGCCAATAAAGAACTGATAAAACTCATATCAAGTAGCAGCTCACCTGTGCAGCTGGAGTAGTAAAGTGATATAGTGAAAAAACCCTGAAGTAAGGTACTTCCTGTTCTAACATTTTAATCTATTATCCAAATAAGGTTAAAATAATTGCCTCTAGATTTTTATCAGATGAGAATTATTCTTGCTCTCAGATTTATTAGACATTGGTTCCTCAACTTGAAATCTGTTATTTTTTGGTAAATCCAGGTAAGGATCTCAGGACACCTGAGGGAATACAGTGATTTGAAAAGGATTGTCTGACAGTTTAACTCAGCTTTCATCTAACTTGGCTTCACAAAATTCATTTGAAAAGAGCCTCTGTCAAAGCATAGATCTAGCAAGGGGGATTTAATGGATCCTTGACCCTTGAAATATGATTGTAACATGCACGCTGCAAAGTGCTGAACTAGAGCTAACATAGCAGGAGACTAGGAATTGTAGCAGTCAGCAAATTATAACAACTGATGTTCCTCCTGGAGCATGCTACTTAAAGGTTAAAAAGGCCCAAGAGAAATGGTGCATCTTAGCTGCATGAAGTCATGAAGGGTTGGGAATCTGATCCTTAGAGCTTGAAGTAAAGGTTATCCAATCCATCTGTACCAAATACAAGTTCTAGTTCAGATTTTAAAAAAGGAAAAATAGGCTTAAATACTATCTTAAGCTATTATATTGCTAAGCTATGTTCACCTATCCCTCTGCTCAGATGGCTAACTGTTTTTTCATACATCTAATATGGTTAGGACTAGGTGACAATCTTCAACTTATAGTTAGAAAACAGCTTTGGGCATTAGTTGCTTATAATGCACACACATTTTGAGTATTTCACAATATACAACCCTAAAGATTGACATGAAACTTCTTATGGTACTAGTTCTCTGATTTCTGCTCTCCCTTACCATGGTGCAGTTTTTGGTGCTTACTCTTGGAACATGCTGGTCTTAACAGTGATATTTGGAAAGAAAACATTCCTCAGCTGTATCAAGCAGAAATAAAACTTGTCCTTCACTGTTAGCCCGCTGCCTGTGTAACCTAGGGCTTCTCTTCAGCTGCTGAATTTTGTAAATCCGCTTACTACAGATGACTGTGGTTGAAGTGTCTGGAGTGAGGAATGTCATTCTTCAACTTTGAGAGCACCCGCGCATCTCTACACCTAATGGTTTCAAGCATGCTCATTAATTTTTTTAAACACAGTCAATATGGACTTTCCCATCACTTGGAGCTAGATGAGGCTGGCATAAGTAAATATAGCAAACATCCAGCAAGAGGTGAAGGAATGCAGCTGTGATCTGTATGGCAGAAAGTATTGCTTTTCTTCTTATGTCCCATAAAGCTGAGGAAGTGGTGGTAGGGCTTAGGGGTTGAGGCTCTTTGATAAATTTTAGTTGCCTTTCTCCCTATCTCGCCTGGCCTCACTCTGGCTTTTGAGGTGCACAGGCCAGAATTCAGCACAATATTCAAGATGTTGGTACATCTGTATCTTGCACTGATATGTGATGCCCCATCTTACTATTGCTTTGTTTTCTGAGGATACCCATTTTTGTTGGCTTTTTTTGGCTGCTTTAGTGCATTGAGCTGGTTGCAGAAACTGTTCAGATGTAACATTACTTTCAGTACAGTCTAAGTCTGATACTTTTGTTGATACATGGAGAGAAAAAGGCAGTTAACAGTTCTGATTCCTTGAGCCTCTACTGGCTTCTCTCCTCTGCTGATAAAGGGGTGTAGAGGGACTGTCCTGGTTCCAGCCAGGACAGAGTTAATTTTTTTGCAGTAGCCATGAGGGGGTGGAGCCTGGACCTGTGTGGGCATGGCTAGGAGGTTATTTTATACCACCTCACATCATTGCCAGGGGTGGGGGTAGGGCACTCTCCAGCTTCTGAGAAGGGTGGGGCTTCCGGTGGATAAAACTGTGGTGTGGCAGGAGGGGGAAACCCGCCCACCATTTGTTCATTGTTGCCCAGGATCTATCGTGAACATTTCTGTAAGTCAATCACCCTCTCTTTTGTACACTTTTGGTTTTTATATTATTGCTGTTACTGTTCGTTTTCTAATCTCATTGCTCATCGGAGGGGGAGGGGAGCCAACTGCAGGTCATGGTCTTTTTAGTGGGAGTACTAAATTGGGGAATATCATTCCTAAACCAGGACAGGCACTTGCTCTGAAGACAACAGCACTGTAAACACTTAAAACAAAGTGATATGGCAGCTGATGAGCACATTGTTCCCCAGAATGGGGTGGGGGATGTAAGAAAGCAAAGGTGGGCTTTAAATACCCATTTTTCATACAAACAACTTGCGTGAAACAACATGCCAGAAGAACCTCACCTAAGGGAGAAACAGATCCATAACAATACTGGAGAGGGTCAGTCTGTATCCAGTCTGGTGCAATTTGTATGTGATGCTGGGGATGTTTTCAGTCACACATGGTGGAACTTTTTTATGGTTTCTGTCCTGTCAGATCCCCTGTTCTGGGATCCCTTCCTGTTACTATACCTTGTTTACTTTGCTTACCCACAGCAGCAGGGTTTGAGTTGGAGGGGACTGGCCAGCTCTTAAGGATATCAGCAGTGATGGACCTGATCTAATGTGCTGGTCAGAAATGAAAAGTTCAGTGTCTCACCTCTAATAGACAGTAGGTAGAGCATGGTAGAGCAGGTGCTAAATCCAGATGTGAATTCCTGTCCTTGGCCTTCTCTAGATTTTGCTTGCTTTACAGTAATGATGCTGAAGCTGACATGCTGGCTTTGCAGCCTGATTGCTGAGGATTCAAATGCTTTTAAATGAATTCTTGAGTTGAAGTAAAAGATGGTTTCTTTCCTGCCCATCATTCCAGTCTGACCAGGCAGCTTTTTCCAGAGCTGCTGTTCGATTTCCTACTGAATTATATTATTAGGAAAGTAAATTGTATATGACTCTCCTGATAGCTGTGCTGAACAGTCTGGTCAGATGCAAGTGTTTAGTTTCAAAACCTTCCTATAAACTCTTCATCCAAATGGCCAAACATTTCCTGGTATTGTAACACAGATAAATATGCTTGTAGATATGCTCAGCATGCACTGCTCTGAATGTGCCTCTAAATAAATTCAAGTACAGTTGGGGCTGTAGTCTCCTTTAATCATGTTCTGCAAAGCAGTTGTTATATACTGCTGTATTTCAAGACTTATTTCCTTGTCTCTTGTTCTTCCCTTCCATTTAAATTAAAAGCTGTTCCCAGCAGGACCACCTCAGACACAGGAAGCTGTTGCAGTGGTAGCTACAGCCAGGTGGCCAGGTGTGTAGAGCTGCCTGATGGGATTTGCTGTTGAGTTTTGTGCTGGTTGTGACACTGTGTTGAGGATCAAAGGGCTGACTCTCTGAAGTGCAGTTGTAGGTAATGCAAAAGGGTCTGGGTGAGGGAGGTGGTGTTTGTCTCTGGTAAATGCCAGCAGAGCAGGGCAGCTGGCTAGCTCTGGGCTGCTGCTAGAAATCCAGGAAGGCTGGCTGTCTGCCAGGGGTTACATGATTGGCTCATGCTGTCTTTGCCGAGTACCAGCAGCTCAGTCTTGCTGGGCCCTTGGTGGCTTGCCTGGGTGTTGAGTACAGCAAGGGGAAGACAGTGCAGATATTTTTCAAGTACTGCTACAGCAGTCGGCACACAGGCTGAGGAGAGGGGAGACCTGGCCACAGCTCCAACCTCTTAATACACTGTGGAGCAGGGAAGGCAGTGCAGCCTCATCTGATGGCCTTGGGTTGTATCAGTCAGGGTAAGCAAAGAGCCTGGCTTTCTGCTGAGGCTGAATGTCATGAAGAACAGGTTCACCAAGCAGGTTTCCAACCCTGCACCATCTATGGGTGGTACAGATAAGCTGAATTCTGGTCTGATGCAAGCTTTACCTACTGCCCTGTCACAAGCATGTGTACAGACATGATAGTCTGTCATCAGATTAGGTCTCTGAGGTTTGTATTGTGTCATCTTCCCTATGCTGATGACCAGGGTCTGAAGTTCATAAGTATCTGCTCTTACTTCAACTATTGTCCTTAGTGTATTGGGTTTGCATGGCCAGGTTTTGATAGCAGGGGGCTACAGGGATGGCTTCTGTGAGAAGCTGCCAGAAGCTTCCCCCATGTCCAGCAGAGCCAACACTCTGGCTCCAGGATGGACCCACTGCTGGCCAAGGTTGGGCCAATCAGGAATGATGGTAATGCCTCTGTGATAACATATTTAAGAAGAAAGAAAAAAAAGTGACTGTGCAGTTGTAATTGCAGTCAGAGTGGTGTGAGAACGTCAGAGGAACAGCTCTGCAGACTACAAGGTCAGTAGAGAAGGAAGGGCAGGAGGTGCTCCAGGCGCTGGAGCCGAGAATCCCCTGCAGCCCATGGAGATCCATGGGGATGCAGAGATCCACCTGCAGCCCCTGGAGGACCCTACGCTGGAGTGGAGGGATGCCTGAGAGGGGGCTGTGAACCTGTGGGAGGCCCATGCTGGAGCAGGCTACTGGTAGGGACCTGCAGACCCATGGAGAGACGAGCCCACACTGGAGCAGGTTTCCTGGTAGGACTTGTGATCCCATGGGGGACCCACACTGGAGCAAGCGGTGCCTGAATGACTACACCCCATGGAAAGGGACCCACACTGGAGCTGGAGAACTGTCTATGGGATGGACTCATGTTGGAGAAATTTGTGGAGGACTGTCTCCTATGGGAGGGACCCCACACTGGAGCAGGGGAAGGACTCCTGTCCCTGAGCAGTGGCAGAAACAACGGGTGATGAACTGACCATAACCCCCATTCCTGTCTCCCTGTGCTGCTGGGTGGAGGAGGTAGAGCTGGAAAGGAGGGTGGGATGGAAGGAAGGTGTTTTTTAAGGTCTTATTTTACTTCTCATTATCCTGCTCTGATTTTGTTAGTAATAAATTCAATTAATATCCCCAATTCAAGTGTTTCACCCTGATGGTATTTGGTGAGTGATCTCTCCCTGCCTTTATCTCAACCCATGAACCCTTTGTTATATTTTCTCTCCCCTGTACAGTTGCAGAGGGGAGTGAGAGAGCAGCTTTGGTGGCTGCCTGGCATCCAGCCAACATCAACCCACTACACTTAGATATCCTTAATTATTCATAAGTTTTGACTTTAAACATGTTTCTGATGCATCATCTAAAGAAGCTGTCAGCATCCAGAATCTGTGAATGTGTTAGCTCTGACTGCTGTTGTGATTACCTGTTTCAGGACTATCTTACTGAGTGTAATCTCGTTGCTTAATGAGCCCAACACATTCTCCCCAGCCAACGTGGATGCGTCAGTCATGTTCAGGAAATGGAGGGACAGTAAAGGAAAAGACAAGGAGTATGCCGAAATCATAAGGTAAGCTTTGCCACGTGTGATGCTGGGCAACTGGCCTCCTGCTTTGAATCCTATGAAACAGGCTGATTTCAGAATTTGCTGAAACCAGCTTCTCACTGTGGTTGCTCCTTTCAAAATGAATTTTACAGCTTTATTCCAAGTTCATTCTTCTGGACAGAAATGGTGCAAACTTCTGTCTTTGTATTGTTCTTTTTCAGACTAATCTGGCATGATGCTCTGCAAAACCTATTGGCTGCTAGTAAATTCCAGTCTAAGTCCCTGTGTGCCTTTGAGGACTGCTTGCATTGCTTGGGATGTGATTCAAACTGCCTTCATGCTACTAATTCTGTGCTTAATGCACTCATGAATCATAATCTTGTCCCTCCAATTTGAAGGAATATCAGTAGGATTTGGCGAGTGCTTGCACAGCTGGGTTTGATTAGCTGGAAGTGCTGTTCAGTCTTGACTGCTCTTTTCTGAGAAATTCATGGTTCATCAGGTGCTGTAGGGAGATGGTGTAAACTTGAGCCAAGATTGCTGTGGAGTGGCAAATGGGCAGCCCATACTGCAGTGGGAGTGCCGTCACGCTTGCCTGGGGCAAGACCACATATGCCTTGACTGCTAGCTGGATATACCCCTGGTTGGAGCTACGCAGGGCAGTCAGTCACTGGCCTGGGCTGTGCAAAGAGCCTTGCTGGGAGGTTATTTTAGTCCCCTGTAGCTCCGTTGGCTTCAGCTGGATGTACTCCATAAACAGAGTATGGCAGACTGAGCATGTGGGTGGGAGTAAAGGAACAGGCTGCCATCTGCTCCTCTCCCTGCTGGGAGGCAGCAACAGTTCACAGTCCAAGTACTGCTGAGAGGCACCAGAGCCCATCCTGGGGCAATGGGAAGCAAATGTTTCCTGCTATGCTCAGTCAGTGCTGGGGTTACAGCTGCATCTCAGGGTGCAGCCACATGCTCTTACCCTCCAGTTGGGAGCTCAGAGCTGACAAATACTTGTGGGAATTGCAGTCTTGAGCATGTTGGAGTAGAGTCATCAGTGGTGTAGGGTGGCTGTGGATAGCATCTCTGGATGGTATTTCCTAAGTCATCTTAGGAAATCCGTGACTATCCCTTCTGTAACAAATGTAATGGAATTTGCTCTGAGTTCTGGCAGGTCTCTAATGCAGAGTCCTGTAGAATAATTGATTTCATATGTTGCTGAGAGTGTGTGCTGCAAACACCCTTGGAGTGCTCCCAAGCCTGGGGCTGCAGGAACTAAATCTGTTTCTAGTGATGCTTGTGGTGCTTCAGCCAAACATCAGCTCTCCTGACTCTGAGCTGCCAGGAGGGCTGGGCAGGGGCTGGTTGGGAGGTGGGGAGTTGAGCCACACTGCTGCCAGCACATGGCCCTGCTCATGTTGCTGTGTCCTCCTCCCCACAGGAAACAGGTTTTGGCTACCAAAGCTGAGGCAGAGAAGGATGGCGTAAAGGTCCCCACTACACTGGCAGAGTACTGCATCAAAACTAAAGTGCCTTCCAATGACAACAGTTCAGATTTGCTTTATGACGACTTGTATGATGATGACATTGATGACGAAGATGAGGAGGAAGAGGATGCCGACTGTTACGATGATGATGATTCTGGCAATGAGGAGTCGTGACCTGCTCCCTCTATGCCCCTGTACTGCCCTGGCAACTCAGGCCAGAAGGGAGCAGTGGTAACCTAGCAGCAGTCCAGCAAAAAAGTAGTGGTGGGAGGGGGGGATCAAAAAAACTTTGTCTCCTGCTGTCTCCTGTTGTATGGATCTGTTTGCTCCTTTTTTATGGACCTCTTAGAGACCCTCCACAGAATGTCTGAATTCTTGCATTCTTAATCCTTTCATCACTGTATTATGATTTCTTTTTAAAAAAGAAATTTCCTTTTTCACTTCTCTACAAAATGCTCACAGCGAAACAGGTTTGCTTGTGTTTAGATTCTTGAATACAGTCTTGCATTGAGATGTTTAATGTATTTAAAGCTGGAACAAACCTATTGGAAGATGGATTTTCAGGAGCTCAAGTGCTGCATTTACTGGGAAGAAAAAATACACACAGCAAATTGCCAGGGTTTAGCTGCTCCATTTACAATAATAGCGTGTGTACATTTGTTTAGCCTTGTGGTGGTGGCTTTTCCTTTATAAGGTGTGGGGCGGAGAGTGTAAAGCTACTGTGTGTTGAGCTTGATGGGATGTTACTGAAAGGTACAGGAATCTGTTTAGCCTGCTCAAATTAGGAAATAGCTGGCCCCTGGATGCCCAGAGGGCACAATCAGCTTTGTCTCTGGAAAAGGCTTGTGATATGAACCCTAAAATAAACACTTAACACTTCACATCTGTATAACTGAGCCCTGGGTTGCAGTATTTTTTTCAGACTAGGTTTGGGTTGAAAAAGTTCTGTTTAGCCATTCTGCTGGGATCTGCTGCCAGCTGCCCCTCTACTGAGGGAGGAAAACAGAAGTGTATCCCACTGCCCAGTGGGCCAGCACTCATCCTGAACTTCTTTTTGGCAGTGGGAGTCTCATTCCCCAGTGCTTGCTAGTAGCCCTTGCTTCCTGCAGCCCAAGTCCAGTGCTGGTCTAAGCCTTCTTTCTGTTGCTTATGTAGGTAACCTGTTAGTAAATGCAGTTCTGCTGTAGCTCTGTGGGGTTGGCAGAAGACAGCTCCCTGGGGCAGCTAGGCTGTTCCTATGCCTGCAATGGCTTCTGGGACATAGGGCAGAGAGATGGATGAGTGCTGGGCTCTCTCCTGCCTGGCTGGTTGGGGCACGGGTGGATGTGTGCAGCCCCACAAGAGAAGGGTACACAGTGCTTTCAGGCTGGAAGAGAAAGCCAGCAATCAGGGTTTGACAGCCTATTTAGGAGTATGCTTCAGCTGGTGCCCTGATCTTGGCCTCCTGCATGTTTCTGGGAGCTCTTGGCAGAGCTTAGGGCCCTCAGCACCCTCATCCCATTGCAGTGTGCTCTTGTTCAGCTGTAGTGCAGTGCCCTGAATTCACCTTTCACATGGATTGGCAGCCAGCCCTGCCCTTCTGCACTGAGCCCTGGCAGCCCCTGGAGCAGATCAGAGGTGCTGGCCCTGCTTGGGCGAGACCCTCTGTTCTCACAAGAGGCAGTCACCCTGATAAGAACTGCAGGCTCAGGCATTTGGTATAGCTTAGCGGTTTTAATGATACGTCACCAGCTGCAGTCCCTCAAGAGATACTTTGGTGGGAATAAACTTTGTTCTGTGATCAGCTTGGTGGGAAGCAAGGAATGGGATGAGTGAGCAAGCTTAAAGCATTGCCTGGAGGGAGAGGAGGGGAAGGCAGCCCTTGGGGAGGGGAGGAAGGCCTGTGGGGCTCTGTTTGAAGTGATCAAAGCAGATCTGTTTTCAAAATGTTGCTTGGCTGGGGTTTGCTGCAGCAAGGACAGTCCCTGTCCCTCTGCCCCAGGTTGTGCTAGTGTGCCCTCAGCAGAGTGAAAGCAGCCCAAGTGGTAATACCTTGTCCCCAGTGTGTTCTGTGGTCTGCCCTCCTGCTTGCTTTTTACCTGGGGAGGCAGCTGGAACCCTCCTGAAGTGTCCCATAAGGTCTCCTTCAGGTCATCCTTCCATCAAGGACTAACTCAGCCCCTGGTGCTTTTTGGAGCCAGCAGCGGGGCTCCCATGCATCTAGTTACGAAGTGGGCCCCCCCTCAGCTCCCAGCTTCACACCGGCCCTGGGAGGGTGGTGCCACTGTTGGCAAATGGTCCTCTGGCACTCCTGGATGCAAAACTGGTCTCAAGGCCACACTGGGCCAGGAACGTCAGTCTCCGACTTTGGGGGGCTGTTGGGGGCATGAAGGAGCAGAGTATGGCAACACTGGCTGTGCTGACTTGGTTTGAAATGGTACTGCATCTTTCAGAATTTCCCTTGTATTTTTGACCGTCTTCACTGTATGCTCTCCAGTGAGTTGTATTTTCAAGCTTGGTGTTGTAAGATGCATTATCTCATGTTAACCTTTTTTAAAGACAAAAAGCAACCTATTTTGAGAGCTCTGACTATAACCAGACTAATTTCTCTTCCCCACTGTCCTGTGCAGTGTCATTGCTTGTTGACTTGCTGGTTTCATTTTTTTGAGATACAAACTGAAATGAGGGTATTGTGTTGGGGGGTTTTTTTGTTTGTTTGTGTTTTTTACCTATTTAAGAAATTGTGGGAAAATGTTCACCTGATCTTTGTATTCTGTTTTTCTCTTAACTTTTTTCTCATCTCAGCCAATATTAGTGTTTACATTTGCAACTACCTGCCCTTTCAAATGCAGTTTTCAACCATTCTGAAACCAGCAGGGTACACTCGATTTCTTAGTAGTTTTCTTAGCTGAAATCCCAGATGGTTTCCTTTTTTTCTTCAGTATAATTTACCAGAAACAATTAACTGATGCATTTTTGTGTTGTCTTCCCCTTCAGTAGTTATGTTTTGTCTTTTCTGCACATCTATTAATAAAAATGTGAAATGAAAATATCCCAGTACTGTTACTTCCCTGTTAATTGAGTTGGTTTATTTGCATGGGTTACCTAAAGCTTTGAATAACAGCTTTTCACAAATTCGGTGGTGCTCCAGTATCAATACCTATACATATACATAAATATCTACAAGGTTATTGAAAAACTAAAGCTGCTGTTTGACAACTGCCTACACCTTAGAGTAAAGAACAAACTGATTTGGAGAAGCACTTTGGCAAAAGGCCATGGGCTTTGCTGTTATATTTATTTATTCATCTTAAGTCAGCAAAGAGGAGACCAGGGAGAAGACTGTTCATGGTATCATATGACTGCAGCAGGATGCAAGGACTTGGGGTAAAGGTGCTGCTGGCATGGGGTTGGGGTGCTGCTGGGGGCCAGTTTTCTGGGGCAAGGTGCTTTGACCTCATGCAGAAGACTGGCAGAGGAATTGAGATAATCACTGCCAAGCACCCCTTCAGGGTGCTTGCCCTGCCTGGCCTATGCTGCTCCCTCCAGGCTCAAGAGTGGAGAAGTATTCATTTTTGCAGTGCTGAAATTAGCAGGACACATGTACAGGTGTTGTATTTGCTACACTTGACATTGTTTGCAGCACAGCAACGGCCAAGTCAAATGTGTTTGGGGCCTGAATGTTTCTGCTTCACAGCCATGCTGGAGGAATGGTTATGGCATTGCAGAGTGGACTTCCTAGAGTCATGTCCATGTTGGGGAATGAGACGGAGGATGGTGCTGTCTGGGCCTTCTGACTGGGATCGGGCCTGCTTGTAGCTCCTGCCTGGCTTCTATAGCACCAGCCTGCCTTGAGCTGACAGTAGCTTCTTGATCTAGCAAAAGGTGTTGTACCAAAACCAGGACAAACACTCCACGCTGCCCTGCACTGGACAAATCTGGTTGCCTCTTGTGCAGAGTGGTTGGGGTTTTTCTTTGGGGGGGTTGTTGTTGGGGGGTTTTTTTCTCCATTTCCTTGATGGCCAAGTGCAGCAGAGCAACCTTGGTTCTACCATCACTGTGGAACAGAGGCTTAGAGAGGAAATTGATGCAGAAGAGCCCTATTGGAGCTGACAATAATGAAAGGGGAAAACATCCTGTTTAGGCTTGCCAGGGGAGGGAAGGGAGGCAGTAAGTCTCCAGCCTGCAGAAACAGATTGCTGTAACCCCAATGGAGGACCAAGCACTTTGCCTTATTGAACCTTACCACAGACCTTCCTCCTGATGGAGGCCATGGACTTCACGGGCAAAGCAAGGAAGGACAGTGCTGCTGTGCTCCCTCCTTACCACTCCCAGCTGCCCCACAGGGCCTCAGACAGAGCACAATGTCAGAGGACAGCAAATGCAGAGACATTATGCTTGTGGCAGAAGTCAGGGTGCTGCCCAGAATCCCAACCCAGTGCAGCTGCCTATGAGCTCTCAGTACCAAGGTGTGCTCACCTTTATCATGGTATTCAGCATCCCCTGCAGACCCATGTCCTGCTCTTACCCTCCCAGCAGGAGGAGGTAGAAAGGGATAGGCTGTAAAAGCAAAACTGCTTGAGGCCTTTGAAAATGCAGACAAACACTAGTGATACGCTCAAATATTTATTAGGTGGAGGGAGGGTTAAAAAAAAATAAAACTCCTAAAACATTCACCGCATTGGTGCAGGACAAGAAGGACCAGGAGTTGCCTCCAGGGTCTTGTTTTAGAAAAAAGTGGGGAGGGACAGGTGAAGCTTCCATCAAGTAGCTGTGTCTTTTCTGGGCAGGGTGTGGCTTGAGGCAAAAAGAGGTACAAAACACAGCTTATACTTTTATTTAAGAAACCACTACATAGCTTTTGCCTCTAATGATGGAAAGGAAGTTGCAGGACCCACTAAACCATCCAAAGTCTCTTGCTAGAGAAACCAAAAAACCCCAACCCAATACCAAAACACACAACTACCCCTCCCTCCAAAAAAAACCCCAAACAAAAAGGCCTTTATTATTTAAAAAAGTGAAAAATAAAAAGGTGAGACTGCAGCTCAGGGCTACAGTGAACAAACTGCCCACAAGAGTTCATCTTCCACAGCAGGAAGGAATGAGGAGATGAAAGAAAGAGGAAGACCCACAAAACTTTTTTTTCCCTTCTCCCAGCCCCTTTTTAAAGTAACAGCTATATTGGGGGCTGAGGGCAGAAATCAAACCAACAGGACACATCTTGATTCTTCTTTTTTTTTTGAGGGGAAGGAAGGCAGGTCTCCTTATTTGCCTGAATTTAGAACTGCATTAAATAAATGGGCTCCAGCTCAAAAAAAAAAAAAAAAGGCACAGTTTGTCTTTTGACAGAGTTATAAAGCTTAAAAAAAACAAGGAAGGATGCTCTGGTGCAGATGGGAAATTCATAAGTTTCCCTACAAAGAAAATAAAACAGGCTGCAAGATGCAGAAAACCACATTTAGCCTCTGTTACATTTACAAATACATACATAAATATATTACATACAACAGCAATTTCAAGAGGAAGCAGGCAAGTCACACCAAGAATGGCTGCCTGGCTGCAGTTCTTCCCACACAGACGTTTGGCTGAGCAGTAATTTCTCCTAATAATTCTAGGAATGGGGATCAGCTTTTTTCTTTTTCTCTTTTTTTTGTTTTCTTCCTCTCCTTTCATTCTCTCCCCCCTCCCCAGTTTTGGATTTAGTTTGTCCAGTATGGAGAAGTGCCATAGGTTTTGGTAGCCTGAGACTTTTGCTGCATGGTGCTGGGTTGATTGCGTTGGCCAGATCCACCCTAGAAATCAGAAAGAAAGGAAACATGAGGACCAACACTCCCAGGAAGACAAGCCTGTCCATACATCAGCAGAGTTCCCATCAACAGAGCGAGGCTCCCCCCTGGACAGATCTGTTTCTGCTCTGCAACATCTCTGCATCCTGCAATCCAGGACAGTCACAGAGAAACCAAGCAGAAGAGCAGGGACACACCATCCTACCACCTTCCACTCAGGTTCAAGGACAAGGAAGAAGAGGAGCAGGACTGGGGACAACAAAGGAACTCTCCCAAGGTGAACAGAAGCAGTGCACCAGCCAAAGACGACACATTCAGAAAGAGAAGTAATTTCGTATTTCTGGATTCTAAGGCAGAACACTTTTTTTCGGGGAACATTTATAGCAAGGAAACACATGGGCTGGTAAAACCAAATCAGAAATTGGAACCAACATGCAACCTGCAAGGGGATGACTTTCCCCCCAGAATTACAGTACAAGTGTTCACGTCTTGCTCTCCTGCCACAGCCAAGGACATCAACGCTTGCCTTGGCTTCACACCTCACAGCCCATCTCTCCATGCCCCACATCAGGACGGCCTTTTCACAGAATCACAGCCTGGCTGAGGCTGGCAAGGACCTCTCAAGGTTTCTTGCCAAATCCTTCTGCTAAAGTAGGGTCACCTAGAGCTAGTTGTTCAGGACTATGTCCAGACAGCTCCAAGAATGGAAACTCCACAACCTCCCTAGGCAACCTGTGCCAGTGCTTGGTCACCATCCCAGTAAAAAGTGTTTCCTGATGTTCAGAGGGAACCTCCTGTGTTTTAGCCTGTGCCCATTGCCTCTGGTCCTGTCACTGGGAACCACTGAAAAGAGCCTGGCTCCATCTTTGCACCTTCCCTTCAGGTACTTATATGTATTGATGAGATCTCCCCTGAGCCTTCTCCTCTCCAGGATGAACAGTCCCAGCTCTCTCAGCCCTTACTGATAAGAGGTGATCCAGTCCTTTCATCATCCTTGTGGCCCTTTACTAGACTCTCCAATACATCCACGTTTGTCTTGTACTGGGGAGCCCAGAACTGGACATGGGACTCACCAGTGCTGAGCAGAGGGGAAGGATCACCTCCCTTAACCTGCTGGCAGCACTCCTGCTAATGCAGCCCAGAATGCCTTTGCAGCAAGGGCATAGTACTGGCTCATGGTTAACTTAGTGTCCACCAGGATGCCCAGGGCCTATTCTGCCAAGCTGCTTTGGCCCCCAGCATATATTTGTGCATGGGGTTGTTTCTCCCCAGGGGCAGGACTTGGCATTTCCCCTTGCTGAACTTCATGAGATTCCCTCCCCAAGCTGGCCAACAGAACTGAGTCCATCAGTCTACAATTGCTGTCAAGGCCCTTTCCCAGTGAGCAAAGCAAAAACCAGAAGGAAGCAAAAACCCCCAAGACCTTGCTAGGAATCTGCCCTCAGGCACACTGAAGATGTGGAAGGGGCTGACTCACCTGCCCATCTTGCTGAAGGTGGTGATGCAGCATCTGGGAATGAGGCTGCTGATGCGCAGGGAGGATATGGAGAAACGGGGCTGGAGCATAACCTGGGGCAGCACCAGGGTTCAGGGGCCCAGTCGATCCAAGAGCAGAGGGTAGGCTAAAAGAAGGTGGTGTGCCAGCATGGAATCCCTGCTTGTCAAATGTCTGCACAGGAAGCGAGGGGGACAGCATCAGAGACTGGTGTGAGCAGCCCCATGGTGACCAAACAAGAACAAGAGTGGCCCAAACACACATCACCTGAAACTTTCATCAACCCCACAGAGCAAGCCAAGTTACACCTGCAAGCACTTCAGCAGATGAATTTCCACTCCTTTTCTCATTCATTCTTCTGAACTAATGACTCCAATGTTTTATTTTTATTTCCACAGCTACTATGCTCCTTTTTTCCCTGACCTCTTTTTATTCAGTGGGACATGGGATGACAGCAGCTGCCTGAAATCAGTCCTTCACACATTATGGGGGCTCAGGCATGAATTACAAAAGCAGAAGAACCACTTGCAATAAGATTTTTCTCCCCCTGACCAAAGCTCAACCCAGCCTCTTGACTCACTTGCTTTGGGGGATATTTTGACCAAAAACATTAGTGCCATCACACTTCATTTGCACCCAGGACACAGCACATGTGGGGCAGCATGGGCAGTGTAGAGTGCCTGCACCTATGCCAGCAGCTGCCATCAGGAGCTGACATGGCAGAAGCAGTGGGACAGAGGATGACACTCCTCTCCAACAGCAAACAGCCAGCATAAGAAATGCCACAGCCTGTTGACCCTGAGAACCAACTGGCTTGGGAATGGCCCTAACCTCTTCCGCAAGGGGAGCCATCCGTCTGGCCTCAAGACCACAGGGGAGGAGAGTCCAACATTGCTCACCTGAGTCTTGTTATAGACTGAGCCACTGATATCAGGCACACCCGTGTTACTTGAGGTCACAGAAACACCTGGAAAACAAAAAACCAGCCACCAATGGGAAAGGCAACCATCACCTAGCATGAGCCCCATGCTTTGCTCTCAGAACCTCTGGCAGCCTCAGTGGATGCACCTTTGTCTGCAAGCACTGCACCCCACACCCTGATGCTGCTGCTGGCCCACCCGGTGGGGTTCTCTGTGCTGTCAGACCCACAGCACTGCACATGGGAACAGAAGAAATGGTTTGGTTCCTCACTCCCACTGCAAAGCAGGAAAACAGTCCACTGGGATAAATCATCCACATTCACAACCCAGTGGTTACTACTTGGATTCAAATGCACTTCACCAGGCAGCAGTTGGCTGCACCAAACATTCATTTAAGCTCACAAAAAGACAGCTTTCCCCTAGGATAAGGGGTGCATTTGGCTGTACTGTAGCATTCAACAGCTTTCCAGTAGTGCACTGAGCAATGAGATTCAGCATCTGCTACACATTTGAACCCTTGTCCTTTTACATCCTGCAGAAGGGTGAGGTCTGCAATGCTCCTCTGCCCAGAGAAAATTAATATCACTGATTCAGGCTGCCTTCCATCTAAACAGTCTGGTGCCATATCAGACTCAGGAACACTCACCAGCAAGTTGATTTTCAAACCAGCCACTTATTCAGTCTTATAAAGACTGTCTCTAATCATTTCACTTGGATCAGAATAAAACTAGCTGTTCCTTTGGCCAGTGAATCAGATGACTGGGCTCAGAGGGTGTGCACTGCTCTATGATTGTTCTCTTCCTCAGACACTGCTCCTTTTTGGATTGCTCCTCTACAGATGAGAGTGTGACCAGTTCTTGGCTGAAGACAGCATTTCAAATGCACAGCAAATGCTTGGTACTTGCTTAAGTCCAAGGATGAACTAGATAGTGCTAAGCAGCTAAGTATACACTTCTCAGGTCTAACCAGCATGTGCAGAATAAAGCTTTCATATGAGCTGTATAAATTCTTCAGCCTTTACAGTCACAAAGGAAACATTTTCAGGCTGTCCTGGGGTGACTGTATGATACTCTATTCCGTATCATCTGCCCTATGTCAGACATGAATCCTGTGCTTTTCTGTGTCTTTAAGCTGGGTCTGAGAGAAAGGAAAAAAAAAGAGTCGAGCTGTTTGTGCCCAAGGACACACACTCCCCTGCATTCCTGCTGCTGCGGAGCGGAGGAAGCACCTTCCTGCTTTTAACCAGTTCTCGGCTCCTTTTCTCAGGAGAGAGACAGAGTTCAACTCCTTTGCTTTTATGCTAGTCTGCTAGCTGAGGCAAGAGAGTTTTTCCCTGGGACTTTGGCTTCTTCTTCTTCTTCTTCTCTTCTGAACTGTTCAGCAACACCAGAACATTACCAGGAGGCCCTACACCGTTGGCCTGGAGGGGCCCACGCCGAACGCCAGCTCCGGAGAGGAGAGAGCCATGCCTACAAAGGACTTTGAATTTTACCAGGTTCTCTCCACAGCAAGAGGTTTTATTATTTAAGATCATCTTTTTTCTGTACCTGCGTGCACTTGTTAAATAAATAGGTTTTTTTCACTTTCCTCCGAGGAAAATTCTTTCTGAACCTGGTGGGGGAGGGGCAGCTGTAACCTGCCTTCTTTGGAGGAGACGTTCCTTCCAGAGCGTTTCCCTTAATTTGTCTCAAACCTTGACACAGGCACAAAAGAAGGTGATGAATTACAGGGTGTACAGACAGAGGCCAAACAGCCCAGAAATGTGTGAAGTGCCCTGTTCAACCCTAACACACGGCTACCTCAAGTGCCTACCAAGCAATCCAATTTAGTCTTCATTTGGCAGAGGACAATTTCAGCAACAGCATCCAACTGCTTAGGCTTCAAAAACACAGCAGTGCTGCAGGATCACTATATTCTTCAGCAAAGAAAACTTTGGCAGAGGAAACAGCTTACCATTTCTCCCATGTATAATTGTGGACAAAGCTGTGCATCAGCCACACAAATCCTTATGCAAAGTTCAGCTGTGAGGTTTAGAAGGAACATTTGGGCCATTAAAGAAGCATTTTGTATATGTGAGATGGACAGCTTGGATTGTGACCCTGTTCAGAGCTGGCTGCTGTGTTGACTGCACAGCACTGGGAGTTGGCCCTGCTAAATCCCTCAAGAGCAATTTCATGTTTCATGTTACCTTTCCCAGGTCCAGTGCCAGCAGATTTGTTTTGTGCTTGAGATGACCCACTGTAGCCTCCTTTGCTGTAATCTCCAGCTGCTGTTCCCTGCGTTAAGTCATCATAGCCTGCCGGTGTGTACAAGACAAGGTGTTAGTGAGCAAGCAACTCTGCAGATACACATGTGAAAAGCACAGTGGTAAGCATACCTGCTCCATAGCCATGCTGCCCATAGCCACTCACTTGCTGAAAAGGAGTTGATGTGGTGTTCAGGTTGACTCCATGCTGTTTAGCAGATGCTGTAGGTACCTGGACAAAAGAAGGAAACAAAAGACTGTTAACCAGAGAATGGCACACAAAACACAAGCTCCCTCTGCCATCTAGTGGAGAAGGCACCTTCACCTTGTGGGAAATTCAATCTGGAGTTGGGAGCACTGGGCTGACATGGGACATGGCACTCACTTCCAGAAGTAAATTGCTGTAGTGGCTTTCTGCAAGCTCCAAGTTTTCTGCCAGAGCTGCCCCCCTGACTGCAGCACAACCCTCTCTCAAAACAGGCTGCGTATTTTAGAATCATAGAATCATTAAGGTTGGAAAAGACCTCCAAGATCAAGTCCAACCTTCAACTGAACACCACCTTGTCAACTAAACCATGACACTAAGTGCCACGTCCAGTAATTTCTTGAACACTTCCAGGGATGGTGACTCCACCACCTCCCTGGGCAGTCCATTCCAATGCTTAACAACCCTTTCTGTGAATAAATTCTTCCTGATGTCCAACCTGAACCTCCTCTGGCACAGCTTGAGGCTATTTCCTCTTGTCCTGACCCTTGTTCCCTGGGAGCAGAGCCCAACCCCCACCTGGCTGCACTCTACTGTCAGGGAGTTATAGAGAGCAAGAAGGTCCCCCCGAGCCTCCTTTTCTCCAGGCTAAACACCCACAGCTCCCTCAGTGGCTCCTCATAGGACTTACTCTCTAGACCCTTCCCCAGCTCCATTGCCCTTCTCTGGACACGTTTCAGCACCTCAATGTCTTTCTTGTAGTGAGAGGCCAAAAATTCAACACAGGATTCAAGGTATGGCCTCACCAGTGCCCAGTAGAGGGGAATAATCACTTTCCTGGTCCTGCTGGCCACACTATTGCTGATACAGGCCAGGATGCCATTAGTTTTCTTGGCCACCTGGGCACTGTGGCAGGGCATATACCCCCTCTCCCCACCACAGGTGGCCGGTGCAGATAGGAGAGAGAACCCAGGCGGGCAAGGCCCAGCAGGTATCATCACCTGGCACCAAAAGGTCTGCCAGCCTAACCAAGAATCAACACCTTGGTATGGAAAGCAGATGTGGGAAGAGATAAAAGAAAAGAAACATAGGTGACCAAAAGGCCTGCTTTACACTATAAAAGTACTACAAATTATCACAGAGGCAGAAGCCTTCTACACACACACCCTGAAAGCGTGTGAGACTTCTCCCTGGAGTCTGGACACAGATTCTGTGGTTACTTTCCTGGGGATTGAGGGAAAGGATTTCGATGTGTGCTCCATCAGGAATTGGATGGTAAGAAACATTGGATCCTAAGTTATATTATTTCTCGCTAGCTGTAAAATTAATGGTACCTTTAACCCCACGTATAATACTAGTTGTCTCTTTTTGTCTTATTCCTGTGTAGTAATAGTCTGTCTTATGTCTGTTAGTTTTGTGTCTATTAAATAAATAATACATTCTATAATAGACTGAATCAGCCATTATTAAAGAACTTGCGAATGAGCGTGGGTCTTGGGGTGCTGGCCGCCTCAGTAAAGCTACTGCCTGCTGCCGGAGGCCTGGGCAAAAGGCAGGAACTTATTTAAACCCCCACATCCATTCATAACAGGCATACACTGCCTCATGTTCAGCTGGCTGTTGACCAGCACCCCCAGGTCCTTTTCCGCTGGGCCACTTTCCAACCACTCTGCCCCCAGCCTGCAGCACTGCAGAGGGTTGGTGAGACCCAAGCGCAGGACCCGGTGCTTGGCCTTGTTGAATCTCTTTCATACACAGACTGTAAACAGCAAATTGTCACCCACAGAATCTAATGAAACACCAACTCCTGCCCGAGTCTGTTTCATAAGACACGGTCCTACAGGGCCCTAAAATAGTTATCTACCCTTCTGCTTGGAGCATCCCTCTTCCCAAAAAACATTTTCCCTCCTGAGACCCTGCTCTCTGACTTAATCCAGTCTCTTCCATCCTCAAAAGGATTTCCTAGGCATTCTCAGCTCTCTGACAGCTTTGGATCTCCCTTTGACTATCTGGAGGGTGCTACAGGCTTTCAGGAACACCAAGTCCATGAGCTGCAGCTGTCTGCTATTTACAGTAACCTGCATGGGAATCCATGAGCTCTGACCTTTTAAACTTCCCATTTTCTTGAGGAAGAGACAGCAGCTATTTTCTCATGCTTGCATGTTTTTGGAGATCCCTTACAGACTGGGAAAGATGACACTACTCTGCTGTCATGAGACCCCACCTGGAGTACCATATCCAGTTCTGGGGCCCCCAGCACAAGAAAGTCCTGATGGAGCAGGTCTAGAGGAGGGCCATGAAAATGACCAGAGGACTGGAGCACCTCTCCTTTGAAGAAGGGCTGAGAGAGTTGGGGCTGTTTAGCCTGAAGAAGAGAAGGCTCCAGGAATACCTTATTGTGTGTACTAGTTTGAAAGCAAACCAGTGAGAGACTCCAAGTCAGAACTACAATTTAATAGGAAAATTAAAATAAATGCAATAGTACAGAAACACTGACAGAGTCAGAGCACAACCTGACACCTTGTCGGTCAGGGTGGTGGTAGCAGTCCGATTAAATGGTGGCTGCAATGCTGTTGAAGTGACAGATGTGGTTCTGTTGAAGCGGTGATCCTGTAGAAGGTCTGGTTTTCCTCTAAAGGTCCAGTGGTGGTTATGTAGCTCTTGTTCTCTGGGAATCCAGTAGGTAAGGGCTAGCTGTGGTGTTCCAAACCTCAGATTATATCCAGGTAGGAATGCTTGGTTCCTCCCCCTGGGCAGAGCATCTCACAATGGGATGATGTAATTTTATGAGTCATGCAGTGAGACCTTGATGGCCCATTAACAGAAGATATCCTCCTCAGAGGGAGTTATCAGGGATGTGTCATGGAAGAGATAAAGAACATTGCCCCGCCTGGTTTTAACAGATGGTGATAGAATACATACTTTTGGTTACATCTTACATTGTAACCTAAGACATTGTGGCCTTTCAATACTTAAAGGGAGCTTATGAGAAAGACAGAAACATTTTTTACCAGGGTCTGTAGTGATAGGACAAGGGGGAATGGCTTTAAACTGAAAGAGGGTAGATTTAGACTGGACATAAGGAAGATGTTTTTTACAATGAGGGTGGTGAGACACTGGCACAAGTTGCCCAGAAAAGGTGTGGCTGCCCCATCCCTGTACGTGTTCAAGGCCAGGTTGGATGGAGCTTGGAGAAACCTGGTCTAGTGAAAGGTGTCCCTGTTAATGACAGGGGCATTTGAACTACATGATCTTTAAGGTCCCTTTCAACCCAAACCATCCTGTGATTCTAAGATGTAGAAGGTTTGGGCTGGAGAGAGCAAAACCAGAGAGACACACGGGGAGGGTTACAGTTTAGGCTATCACACTTACGAACATGGTTGGCCCATACTGGAATGCACTGGGAACACCGGGCACACCAGCATAATAAGGTAACCCGGTGTAGCTGTACCCCGGCGGCAGGGTCGGACTGAGGAATGGCTGCTGAGTTGTATGGTGAGTCTGAGTCTGGTTCTGCTGTGACTGGGCGAGCGTGGTAGCAGGAGCAGGGGAGGCAGAATCCCCACGGCCAAATTTTGTTACATCACCTGCGAAAGAACAAACTCATGAGAAAAGCTATCAAAGCTACAACCAAAAGTGGAGAATTCAAAGGATTCAAAATCTCTGAATACAAGTAGACAACTACAGAAGAGAACACATCTTATGCTTGAAAGCCTTCAGTTGTTCATGGGAAGCCCTCTCCCAGTCTGTTCCTGATGGCTACAGGGACATTGCCTGTTAGTGGCAGAGAACTCCATGCCATGGCTAATCCATTGATAAAATGGAGATACCAATACTTACCTATCTCACACAATCTGAGCAAATTCATTATATCGGATCATTGCAATAAAACATGCTAAAAGCAAAAGTATGGTAAACAGCCAAAGAGCAAATAGTTGTTGGGTTAAAGTGCGACTCTCCTGGAGGTTAAACTGATTAGCTAAGCTTCATGGGCTGAAAGCAAGTTAGGATTTACAGGAAGTGATAAGCATATTTTTGTCAGTCCGTTTATTTGCCAAGCATGACTAGAGTTAATATGTCTGGTTCCTCACACCACCAAAGTTCTGGAAACAATAGCTGAAGGCCAGGAAAACAAGACTTGCATCATGGGCCACCTTTTTTAAGAAGTAGGAAGGGAAATTCAGTTATTACCCCAAAAGCAGGCTCCAGAGAGAAATGATTATGCACCAGAAAAACTGCTGAACACTTGCATTTTTTGGTGGCCTACAGAGCAGCATGTTCACGTGTTTTTAGGGAGGTGACATATATCACTCATATCTATCTCATTCCCAACTAGTATTCCTTTATGTTGGTTACCAAAAAGTATGACAACACTTAATACCATCGTTATAGGAATTATAACACCTATAGCTACAGTTTTAAGCTGTAATCAGATTGCAGTGAAAGAAAATCACTGGCTGAAAATCCTGGATAGCATTAATGTCATCTTTGCACAACAATAACTGAAGAGTAAGAGCAGGAATGAACAAGGGCTTCTTAGACCACATGCTTTTGGGAATGAAGTCCATTAGATTTGGGG
>VXAZ01003481.1:26167-36723 GCA_013399875.1 Gymnorhina tibicen
GGGGGGGGGGGAGCCTGCTAGAGGCAGCTCCTGCTGAGAACATACAAGTACTAAAATAGCAGTAACAAAGGAAAGCAAGCCAGTCAAATTTCAAGAAGAATGATTAAGCTATGGAATATTTTTCAAGCACCTCTATGTGCTTGGAAAGGACACCAGATGACACTACCATTTAAATTTGTAACAATTTTGCGCTTATTCTCAAAGGGTATCCAGCTTACTCCCAAGAACCTCCAAGTCATATGAATTACTGACCAAAACCATGAAGAAAAAAAATCATTAAAACTAATCACTGTCAGGGTTGAAAGAAAGATGCTTGCTTTTGTTTGTCTAGTTTGGACAGATGGGTTTAACTGCCTACAGAAGGGGAAAACAACTGCTTTTTCAGAAACAACAGGATGACCAGCACATCTCACTCACCATCCTCATGTTTAAATAACACTCACTCACCTGAGTAGGGGTTGTTAGCAAGGCTTCCATCTCTGCCTGTCAAGGTTGCAGGAGCAGGGAATGTAATTCCGTAGTAATCCTTAGAAAAAGTCAACATCATTTATTAATAGCTGAAATGCTGAAGCCATAACAGAGCTGGACAACTCTATGAACCCTTATACCTTTTATAATATAACCCTTATATTTCTTATAAGCATAAGAAAATTTTAAAAGGAAGAACTAAAGGAAGTTTGGGCAGAAACTGACCTTATAATTTACAGCATAGCTGAAGATTTACCTGTATCCTCAACTTCAAAATAAACCTATTTTACAGACATTTTTAATATCATATACAAATACTTAATCTCTTAATGGTAAATTAAAGGCAATGACTAAACGCTTACCCCTCCCAACCCGCAGCTCTTAGCTGTCATATTCCAGCGAGACTGTGTCTGGAAGAGCAACAGACCATCAGGGGCCAAAGACCTAGGTTCAAGCCAGGACCATAATCACAATGTGGATGTAGTCTAAAGGTTTTAACATGCTCTGTTTTCTAAAAGTAAAAAACATCGGCTAGGAAAACAGCACAAATATTAAAAAAAACTGTTGAAAAAGAGTTACCACCTGATGACTGGAAAATTTACTTAAACTGTGTTACAAGAGGACTCAGATCAGTAGTCTCTAAACTGAGGTGCACAAGACAATCCATTGGGGTGCATGAAGAAATTGGTTTTGGTACCATTTATAAATAAAATTTTAAAAAATTTCAAATAGAGCATGAAAATTAAAATTTGTTATCTTTTTTTTATTTTCATCCTTTTTTTATTTTCATGTATGTTTTATAACATACATATTAGTACAATAGTATACATATATAATTTATAAATAAAAATATATTGGGAGTGCTCACAATTCTTTTGCTGATGAGGTGGTGCAACCAAAAAAGGTGGAGACCACTGCCTTAGATCATTCTTCTACAGGAAGGTAAGAAAATCCTCACCCTAGAAAGCTCACACTTTGACAGGACATGCCAGCAAAAACAAAGCAATATTTTGTCTTCAGTTTGGGACAAAAGCAGAAAAGTTTGCCCTTCCCTCTCTGGGTGAACTCCACATGTGAGGCTGGTACTCTACTAAGTAATTTTCCTCCTAATTCTCACGGTTTTCTCCTCACCACCTCCAATCCATCAAGAGTGTCTTGCGTTACAATGTAAGGTATGTATTCTATCACCACCTATATCACCTTCTGATGAGCTGTTAATGGTCGGTTGTTTGCAACAGCTGCCCAATGCACACAACCTAAAGGGGGCCATCTCTGCTAATGGGCCATCAAGGACTCCCCAGCATGACTCATAGAATTACATAATCCTATTGTGAAATGCCCCGCCCAGAGGAGGTACCAAACATTCCTACCTGTATATAGTCTGGGGCTTGGAACACCACAATACCGCCACTAGACCTCCAAGGAAGGACCAGACCTTTCTACAGGATCACCGCTTTGACAACACCACATCCATCACTCCAATGGGACTGCAACCACTGTTTAACTGGACTGCTACCACCACCCTGACCAACAGGGTGTCAGGTCATATTCTGACTTTGTTGGTTTAAGCCAGTGTTCCTGTAGTATTGCCATTATTGTAATTGTCCTATTAAATTGTAGTTCTGACTTGGAATCTCTCGCAACATATTTGTGTGGAGTTAATTCCTCCTCCTGGCTTGCCTTCAAACCAGCACAAAGAGTTAATGATTTAACCACTTACGTATCAATTTCTACACAGTCTTCAACATTGGAAAAGCATCCTTCTCCTTCATACTCCTCTCTGCAAATTCCCCAGCACCTTCCACCTTGCTGCATTTCTGTGCATCCCTCCCCTGTCTCCTAAACCCAGTTCTCCATCACTGAACATGAAACCATCTGGCAAAGATTTAGTATTGCAGGTGTTTTCTGTAATTTGAAACAGTGTCATATTTCATCCTCCTTTCCTTCCCAGGTAATTCCACCTCAGCATCTCCAGCATGAATCACTTAACAAAACAACCAAATTCCTATTAAAAATCTTTGTACGTTACTCAAAAGTAGCACTCCCATCTCCTTCTGAAGAACATCATAACACAAAATGCAGATTTGGAGAAGAGATCTGAACAGGATTCATTGGACGTGAACTGGAACTGACACAGTAGCATTTTTTCCCTATATAAACCAGAAAAAATATAACCAAATCCACATGTGAACAGGATCTAAGGATTGCAATTATTCCCACTGCCCCTCAGGTAGGGGATGTGCTGGTTTTAGCCAGGGTAGAGTTAATTTTCTTCCCAATGGCTGGTATGGGGCTGTGTTTTGGATTTCTGCTGAACACGGGGTTGATAATATAGAGATGTTTTCGTTATTGCTGAGCAGGGCTTATACAGAGCCAAGGCCTTTTCTACTTCTCATATGGCCATGCTGGGGAGGGGGCTGGGGGTGCGTGGGAAGTCAGGAGGAGACACAACCCAGACAGGTGACCCCAACTGACCCAAGGGATATTCCAGACCATATGATATCATGCTCAGTATATAAAGCTTGAGGAAGAAGGAAGAAGGAGGGGAACGTTTGGAATGATGGCGTTTGTCTCCCCAAATCCCCATTTACACGTGATGGAGCCCTGCTTTCCTGAAGGTGGCTGAACACCTGCCTGCCCGTGAGAAGCAGTGAATTAATTTCTTGTTTTGCTTTGCTTGTGTGTGCAGCTTTTGCTTTTCCTATTAAACTGTCTGTATCTCAACCCACAAGTTTTCAAGGTTTTACTCTTCTGATTTTCACCCTGATCCCTCTGGTGGGGGAGTAAGCGAGCGGCTACTTGGGGCTTGGTGCCTAGCTGGTGTTCAACCACGACAGGAAAACCACATCAGCACTGAATATCCCTATCCCACACACCTATGCATACACACATTCAAAACAAAAATCATTAGAAAATATGAATGCAAACCAGTTATCTTTACATTTCATGCCTGCCCATAGGAAAACATCAGAAGAGATACTCTGCTCTTCAAACATGGGTATTTCCTGACCTACAGAAGGCATGGAGGAGAAGGCGCCTAAAGTCAAAACTGAAATATCAGGAATGGACTCAAAATGCAAGACAGAAAAGGACTGAAAAACAGTAAGTGTTCTGATGTAATAGATGTAAGGTCCACCAAGAAGCTCACTAGGTACCACCAGCTAAGGCATTTACTACACAGGCAGCCTGCAACAGACTAACAGAAAAGATGGCATATCTCAACGCAATACACACCAAAATTAAAACAAACAAAACCCAAACAAAAAAACCCAAAACCCCCAAAACACAACACAGTGAGAATTTACAGCATGAACATAGGCATTAAGAAATTTAATTTAATTTTAAAAGACATATACACACCCCTCCCCCAACTCACTGTATCAGCAGCCACCAGTACCTCTCACTACTGGAAGCTTCCCTGGAAGCAGTGACGACTTGGACTTGGGACTCTGCCCACTTTCACTTTCCAGATGTAAACAGACCACCAGGTCAAAGACAAATATTTCCACCAGTTCCTGCCTCCCATACGTCTAATGTTGCCTAATTTCTACAACTAATTCAAAACACAATAAAAATACACCAAAATCTAGAAACCACAACCATTGCATGAATAGCTGATGAAAAAACCTTTACAACATTTATGCATTTATTTATAAATATCAACACACTGAGGTAAAACTGGGGGGGAATGACAGATGACCCCAAAAACATTCTTCAAGATATTTGCAGAGAGAGAGTGATGCCATGATGATTTTTTGCTTTTTCATATACCCCCCTCATATACTCCTCTCATATACCCTTTCATACAGCTTTGCATGTGTCTTAGTTTGAAAGTCAGGTGTCTGCTAAGGAAGGCAGGAGCCCCCCTTGGAATGGAAAATGTAACCCCCTTCCCTCTGAATTATTATAAATTTGAAATTAAGGGGCTTTCAGGCAAAGATATGAGGAAATGGGAATAACAGTTTTTACTTATATATATATATATATATATATATATAAAAGTAAAAACTGTTATTCCCATTTCCTCATATCTTTGCCTGAAAGCCCCTTAATTTCAAATTTATAATAATTTGGAGGGAAGGGGGTTGTATTTTNATGCTGTTCCAAACCCCAGATTTTATCCCAGTGGGAATGCTTGGCTCCTTCCCCCTGGGCGGAGCATCTCACACTGGGATGATGAGTCATGGGGCAAGGCACTGATGGCCCATTAACAGGAGATAGTCCAGGTGCAGGTTATCTATGAGTCATGGGGCAAGGCACTGATGGGCCCATTAACAGAAGCTAGTCCTGAGAGAGCAGGCAAGGAACATCGGCACACCTGGTTTTCAACAGCTCATGGTAATAGAATACATTGTAACCCAGGACATCATGTATCCTTAGTACTTTTAGCCCACATGCTTGTAATTCCCCAAGCTTGATAACTAGCTTAGACCCAAAGTTCTGTTAAGCCAAGAGACTAAACATCTTGGAAGCCTCACAGTTGGGTCAGAAAGCCCCAGACACCAAGGTCCTCTCCAGAACACATTCTGTAAACCAAGATAGGCCCCCCCAGGGGGAAGGTTCTTCAGGACGGGGGCTTCTCTTGAGCCTCTCATTGGGGAATCTTGGATAGATATGCTAATGTACAAGGTCTATAATTGTATATGCGAATCTTCGGGGAGAGACACACTTGGGTGCTGGGACACTGGGGTATGGGTACACACACACACATACTCTTGAGGGCGGGTGGGCACTTTCGGGTGTGCATTCTCGGTGTGCACTCGGGGGTGCTTTCTACCTGGATGCGATGCACCAAAGGATCCTTGAATAAATACAGAGAGAAAACCCTTTTTTCCCCTCTAACCATGTTTGGCTTTTAATTCTAAGCCCAGGAAAAGGCATCAAGAGGAAACACTCTTCCACCAGCAAGTCTGTAGATGCTATAGGGAAAGGTGGGGGGAATAAAAAAAGAAGACCAAAAAACTAAAAATGTTTGTCAATAAGAAATAAAATAAAACATACATTAACTCATATATACAAATAATAAGACCATGAAATAAGAAAAATAGATGTTTGACAGACAAACTTGAAAATAAAACCAAGCAAGACCACTCACAAAAGAGACAAAAAGGAACCCCTAAAATGCATACCCACTACAGCTACCCCAAAAGCCTCTGCCACCAGGCTTTCATCACCCACTGAACCATAACAGCACAGCGTAGAAAACTGCCAGGCTTGCTGTGTCAAAATGTGGAGAATTGATGAGACTAGTTGAGCAAGAATGTGAGCTGAGCCACTTGCTTATCTTGCACCTGGCTTGAGCAAGGGCATGCTTATCTTAACAACTGAATGATGTCTGGGGTGAAGCAAAGGCCTCAGCTCAACATCTCAATGAAGCTAGAAAAACAACCACAGAAGCCTCACAGAAGAGCACCCATGCCTCTCTACCAGACATTAGCCTCATACTCCCTTATCCGCACATAACAAGTCTTGTTAGAAGTTTATAAACTATGACCTAGTCTCATCTCCTCAAGATTATAAATCTGGTCCTTTGCAAACACTTCGTGGAGAGGGGAAACACCTCCTTAAGAGGAGACATGTTGCAGTGTGCCATGGATGGTGCCACGGCCAGCAATACCAATTAGACCAGCAGGTGCATTGGTCTGATACCCACAGAGCCCAAGAGCAGCACCCAGAGGGCTGTGCAGGGTATGCAGATCATACCCCCATATCTGGCCACCACAATCTCCTCCCTTTCTCCCCTATATTTGGTTTCCCCTCTAGAAAGTTCTCTGTTACTCAGTCCCTCATTAGCCCATGTTAATCCCCCCGCCTACCCCTGTTACCATTGGTTCTGTACCCTATTTCCCGCCTCTGTAACGCCCCGTTGCGGTTATCCCATTGGTTGTTATGTGCTTCCCCTCCCATGTCGTGGGGGTAGAAAATCCCACGGCATGGTCATTGTCTCGCTTCTTCGCGCCCAACCTTGTTGATTAAACCATCTCCTGTTTTCCACGAAGAAGTCCCTCCGCCTTCTTTCCGCCTCCTCTGTGCGACCTCACCACCGGTTGGTCAGGCGAACCCGTGCTGGAGCTTCGCTGACCCTTCCATGCCTTCGCGAGCGGCTTCCGTCACCCCCTCCCGTGCGGGCAGGTGCCCGGTGCTTGTGGTCCCCCGCTAGCTGGACAGATAGTGCTGCAGCAGAGACACTTCACTGATTGCTGGGCAGATTGACAGGTCTGACTCATTCTCCTTTCTCCCTTAGCAAGGATGCCTCTTTTGGTAAGAAATTGCATTTAGCAGATGACACCCGGGTGAAAGTAAGCTTAATTAAATGTGAAGTTAAGCTTAGTGAACTGTGAATTCTTAGCTTAATTAATCATTGGCTAGCCTTAGGATATTTAGTGTTAACACAGCAAGAGCATTTATCAGCAGCAATTCTGAATCTATCTGTTGCCTCAATTAACTATCTATATTGGACTTTGTGAAACTGTCTCAGTGAAAGTCCTTGAAAACGCTCTGTCAGAAAAAAGTCAAATCCATACTCTCAATGCGACACACGGGAGCTAGGCTTCCCCCACACTGACAGCAGCCCTCAGGAGAATGTAAACAGAAAGCAAAGCTGAAAATGTAAACAGAAATGCTGTCTAGATGATGATGAAAGGAAAGCCACAGAACCATATAAAGTTGGCTGCCCAGAAGCAATCCAAGCACAGCGTTTACCCTCACCCACCACCAAGCCTGACCAGGCTCCTGCCCAGCACCACCCATGCAGCACCCACAGCCCTGCCTGCAGCATGGTGCCCTGGTGCTCCTACTCCTCCTGCTGGCTTTTGCCACAGCCTTTGCTTGCCACCACCTGCATCCCTGTGACATCACCTTCCCCTGGGACAGCTCCCAGCCCACCACAGCCCTGCCACCACCAGCATGTGCCATTTGCCTTCGACATCCTCCTCCGCATCAACCACCCACAGCAAGCTGTCGCCACTGCCCTCCACATCCTCCAGCACCTCTTTTACATCCTCAGCAGTCCCAGCACTCCCCAACACTGGGATACCTAGGCATGGCAGGACCTCCTCAACAACCTCCAGCATTACATCCACCACCTGGAGCAATGCATGCCAGCCAATGGCATATTCTTTGAAGGCCAAGGGCCTCACAACCTGCCGATCAGTATCAACAAATACTTCAGGCTCATCCAGGACTTCATCTGCACCCACAACAACAGCACCTGCCTCTGGGACCACGTCCAACTCAAAGCTTGCATCTGCTTTGAACGTGTGGACACTCATGTGGCAGATGAAGAGTCAACCAGCTCCTATCCCCCACCAAACACACCTGCATCAAATACCCATCTCCAGCCAACATCAGCAGCCACAGATTGAGTGGAAGCAACAGCAGCAAGGGCTGGGATTGCTCAGCACTGCTCATACCTTTTCCAGTCAGGAGCCTGTGCCAACAGGGAAACAGGCATGACCATGGTGAGGCTAGGGCCAGGCTGTGACAGCCCATGCACTGGAGAAAATTGCTGTGCTGTAAGGAGAAGAAGGTCATCATACATGTACCTGAAGGGCAAAGACACTGTCTCCACAGGCAAGCAGGGATGGGCCTCCCTCCTGCAGCCCATCCCACTAATGCCTCCTGCCCTGGTTGAAGGCTCCAGACAGCAGGCCACTCTCAGGTTCCCACCATAGTCCTCCAAGTCCACAGGCATCTCCCACTGATGCTGGACCCTCAAGCACACACTCGCCCAAACAACATGCTGCCTGCCCTGCATACTCCTCCTCTTCCACCACCACCCCTCTCCCTTCCAAACCATCTCCCACTGCCAAGATATGAAAACCATCTCCACCACCCCATCACAATCATTCAGCAATGCTACAGCACTGCTTGGGGCCAAGCAGGGTGGCATGGACAAAGTGCACCTGAAAGAGGCAAGGAGGGGGCCCACCAAGGCCTGGGGAGATTTGGACAAGGAACAGCACCTCAGTGCTACCAAACCCACCCAAGAAACACCAAAAAGCCAAAAAACCCCATAGGAGACGCACTACTCATTGTTCTCCTATAACAACCACAACTGGCCCAGGATGTTCCTGCCTGTGGTCACACACCAGTGGTCATGGGGACCTGCCTCACTACATACAGTACATTGGCCTAGGCCTTCCTCACCCCAACACATCATTAGCAAACCAAAAGATACAGCCCCCCAAACACTACCACCCAACAAGGCTCAAACCAACCAGCACAGACAGGCCAGAACAGCATTCCACATGAAGGAAACTGCTTACCCACCACCAGCATCAGGTGCTCCTTCACCCTCCAAACACCAACCCAAAAATATCTGCTCCAGGAACTGTGCCCTTCACACTGTCCATCCTGGTTTCAGCTGGGATAGAGTTCAGTTTTTCTTAGTAGCTAATACAGTGCTGCTTTAAATTCAGTATGAGAAAATTGTTGATAACACACTTGTTTTGGTTGTTGCTGAGTGGTGCTTACCCTAAGTCAAGGACTTCTTAGTGTCTCATGCTCTGCCAGTGTGGAGGTGCACAACAATCTGTGAGGGAGCATGTCCAGGACAGCTGATCTGAACTGGCCAAAGGGATACTCCATACCATAGAATGTCATGCCCAGTATATAGAATCATAGAATGGCTTGGGTTGGAAGGGACTTTAAAGATCATCTAGTTCCTACCCCCACCCCACAGGCAGGGACACCTTCCACTAGACCAGATTGCTCAGAGCCCTGTCCAGCCTGGCCTTGAACATTTCCAGGGATGGGTCAGCCACTTCTCTGGGCAACCTGTTCCAGTACCTCACCACCCTCACAGGGAAGAATTTCTTCCTATTATCCAATCTAAATGTACCCTCTTTCAGTTTAAAGCCATTACCCCTTTTCCTATCACTACATGCCTTTGTAAACAGACCCTCTCCAGCTCTCTTGTAGGCCCCCTGTAGGTAATGGAAGGCTGCTACAAGGTCTCCCTGGAGCCTTCTCCAGGCTGAAGAGCCCCAACTCTCTCAGCCTGTGTTCATAGGAGAAATGGTCCAGCCCTCTGATTATCTTCAAGGCCTCCTCTGGACTCGCTGCATCAGGTACACATCCTTCCTATGTTGGGGCCTCCAGAGCTGATTACAGTACTCCAGGTGGGGGTCTCACAAGAGCAGAGTAGAGATGAAGAATCACCTCCCTTGACCTGCTGGTCATACTTCTTTTCATGCTGCCCAGGATACACTTGGCCTTCTGGGCTGCCAGTGCAAAATGCTGAGACATGCTGAGCTTCTCATCCACCAACATCCTAAAGTCCTTCTCCCCAGGGCTGCACCCAATCCATTCTTTGCCCAGCCTATACTTGTGCTTGGAATTTCCCTGACCCAGGTGCAGGATCTTGCACTTGTCCTTGTTGAACTCTGAGGTTTGCACAGACCCACCTCTAAAGTCTGTCAAGGTCCCTCTGGATGGCATCTCTTCCCTGCAGCATGACAACTGTACTACACAGCTTGGAGTCATCAACAAACTTGCTGAAGGTGCACTCAATCCCCCTGTCCATGTAACCAACAAAGATGTTAAACAGCACCGGTCCCAATACCAACCCTGAGGAACACCACTCATCACTGGTCTCCACTTGGACATTGAGCCCTTGACTGCAACTCTTTGAGTGCAACTGTCCAGTCAATCCAGCCAAGTCTTTCTTTTACTGCCAACTGTAGTGGGTTGAACTTAGCTGGATGCCAGGTACCCACCAAAGCCTCTCTCTCACTCCCCTCTGCAGCTGGATAGGAGAGAGAAAATATAATGAAGGGTTAATGAGTTGAGATAAGGACCAGGAGAGATCACTCCAAAAATACCATCATGGGCAAAACAGGCTCGAATTAGAGATATTAATTAAATTTATTACTAATAAAATCAGAGCAGGATAATGAGAAGTAAAATAAGACCTTAAAAAACACCTTCCCCCCACCCCTCCCTCATTCCCAGCTCTACCTCCTTCCCCAGTGGTGCAGGGAGACAGGGAATGGGGGTTATGCTCTGTTCATCACCTGTGGTTTCTCCCACTTCTCAGGGAGTGGAGTCCTTCCTCTGCTCCAGCATGGGGTCCCTCCCATGGGAGA
>VXAZ01003484.1:10949-27418 GCA_013399875.1 Gymnorhina tibicen
TTTTTTTTTTTTTTTTTTTGGTGTCAAAGAGCAATTTGGGGGTGTTTCAGTGGTCAACTCCCTCCCCTCGGTGTGTCCACCAAGGTGCACCCTCAGCCTGTGGCAGCGCCGGGCCCGCGGGTCCCTGACATTTAACAGTGTAAAAGGAGACAAACCATACGCGAGACCTACAACACAGTTCAGCTGACATCGCCCCTAAAACCCTCAAAATAAAGCCATACATTCAGGTCACTACTGAATTTAACAACTCTCTGGAGGGAGAACTTACAGAGTACGGCGGGGGCTCCAAGGCCTGGGGTGCAGCTTTGTGGACACACTCACTTTTGGGCAGGTGCCAATGCAAACAGGGCCGCAGCTTTCACCAGAAGCTTTGGCTGAAGCATTCACAGCTAAAACTGCTTTGGAGCGTGGTGGTTAAGTAGGAAAATGCCACCTTGAGAAAGGATTTGGGCTGTTTCTTGCTCTTTTTTTGGGTGAGCCAGCAAGCTGTTTGGAAGGAGCCGAGCGGAGGAGGGAGAGCACCGTGAATTTTTCTAGCAAGTATTGCACCTCTAATACTGGGAAAAAAAGAAGTCAATACAGAATTTCGAGCTGTTGCATGCAGCTTTGCCTCCTCTCGTTAAAAGTACACACCATTTACGTAATGTCTCTCTTTTTAAACAGAAGATTTTTACACTTTTTTTTCTTTTTTTTTTTTTCTTTAACGTTACACAATTCTAAAGTAGTAGTATACCCTCCTCTGGTTTTATTACCAAACAACAAGTATGCAAGTTACCAAAGTTACAGAAGGATTCCGTTTATACAATCAATACATTGGGTTAAAAATATTCTATTGTATATTTTTCCTCTCCATATGGACACCGTGTCTAGTCCCACTTTTCATTATGCTGCCGGCTGAGTACTGAGTACGGGTACTTTTTAAGTATTGAGGTGTTTACAAGGCTCTCACTTTGTAACCTGTAGCATATAAATGCGACAAAGCATGTTAAAAAGTTTTCCATTTTCATAAAAATATCAAATCATCGAGGCAATGAAAAAGGGCACGTTAATAACATCGAGCTCCTTACCTGCTGGAGACACTGAAATCCATCACCACAGCATGCTAAGGTGGGCCGAGTTCCCCTACCTGCCCTGGGTGTCCCCTGAAGCCACCTGTTCTATGGACAGCACAAACTCTACGTCCATAAGGCGGGGGGGGGACCCTTTGTAAGGGTCTGGCCAGGTGGGAAATCACTCGGGAGGCAAATTTGAGCTGGGATTAAGGTGTGAGATCAGAGACAGGTGACAAGTCTTTGGCAACGAGAAGCTCGGAAGGGGCTAGAAATTTGAAGATGTGATGATAGACATTTCAGGTGTCTACATCTACTTTAATCGTTAAGAGATCAATACAGCACGGCTGAAATCTTTATGCAGATCCCTGGAACTCCGTTCCACCCGAGCCAATTCCAGGCTGGATGCGTTCCCACACAAACCAGCCTCGTCCATGTCTTTCTTGGATTTCTCTGATAAAGATTTCATGCCACGTCAAAGGGCTGCGACAGAGCTATGCAGAATGGGGCCACCCACTGCCAAACTGGGGTTGTCACCGGGCTGTGCCAAACTGGGGTTGTCACCGGGCTGTGCCACGTGGGAAGAAGTGGCCTCTGGAGGGCAGCTGCCATCACAGCCACCTTGCCAGCACCGGGGCGGGCACAGCGTGTCCCGTGCCACGCCCGGGGACACTCTGCATACCTCTGAGCAACGGGGTGAGGGCATGGAACACACACAAAGCTGTCAATTCCCTCTCGGAGGAGCCTTTGGGATTAGTTCTCCTCCCTCGCCTCTATCAGAACGACCTCCATGGATGGGGACACGCCCAAAGGCACAGGTGGCACCAAACCAGGTTGTGCCATCAGGTGGAATGGCCAAACTGATTCAGAGCACCTGAATGCTCCGAGGGGGAGCAGGCCTGGGAGCCAAAGCACTTCTTTCTCTCTCTTCTCGGGGTCCTTCTCCACGTGCTCCAAGTGTTCCGGGCACTCCGAGCTTGCAGGCTCCACGGGAGGAGGCTGACACAAGGCTCCTGCCCTGCCCAATCCCCACTCCTGAGGCCCAGGGAGCACCCCCTGGAGCTGGTGGGAGGTTTGTGTGTGTTCCACCCAGAGTTACTGTTAAACCCCACAGAGGATTCCACCTCTGGGTGACCACGAAGGGAGCTGAAAGTGCCGGGGCCAGCATTACCCCCAGTTTTCCCCTCCCCGGGGGCGCAACCAGCTGCAGGACAAACCAACCATCCTGCTCCTATTTCCCTCAGGATAATGTTTCCATGGATGACAAGCAACGCTGCTACGCGGAGATGTCCTCCATGGAAACACAGCTGGGAATGTCAACCTTTCAGTCCCTTCTTTTGCGTTTCAAATCCTATGGGTAAACCAGAATTAGAGAAAAGGAGAAAAGCTTTGCTCTTACCCCATTCCACCGCGTCCTCCTCCCCGCCCACCTCTGCTCATGCCTCCACGCTCATATCCCCCTCGTCCCCTGCCCCGGCTATCGGGGCCGCTCAGATTCCGGCTCTCTCCCGGGCCGGAGAAGCCTCCGGATTCCTGCCCGTACATGTTCATGCTGCTGGGATGGTCCTGGCGGAACGAGCCTGGGGAAGGGTGAGAACAGCTTAGGGAGAGGCAGCCCCTTCACCTGCCCTCAGCTCCAGCCACAGCAGCAGCACTGGAGTTGTTTAGTTTGGGAAAATCCCTCTGAGAACATCGATTCCGGCCGTTTGCCCAGCCAAGGCCACCACTGAGCCACGTCCCCAGGTGCCACATGCACATGCCTGTTAAATCCCTCCAGGGATGGGGACTCCACCCCTGCCCTGGGCCCGACCAACATGAAGGAATTTTCCCAATGTCCAACCTGCCCCTCCCCGGGCCCAGCCTGAGGCCGTTCCCTCTCCTCCTGTCCCTGTTCCCTGGGAGCAGAGCCCGACCCCCCCGGCTGCCCCCTCCTGTCAGGGAGTTGTGCAGAGCCACAAGGGCCCCCCTGAGCCTCCTTTGCTCCAGGCTGAGCCCCCTCAACTCCTCCCCACAAACATTTTGTGCCTCTGTGTTCCCTGAGGGGATCATCCCAGCCTACCACCGCCTCCAGAGATGCCAGTTTTCAGCAAGAAAGGCCAAACCCCAGCTCCAGCTCTCCCTCCCTTCACCACAGCTCCGAGCTTTAGATCCAAACTAAGGCCAGGGCTCCTTCCCAGGGATCCCACTCACTCTGCTGGCCGTAGCTGCTGCTCTGCTGGCTGTACTGGCTGGGGGCCTGGCTGTAGGATCCGGTGGGAGGTGGGTAACTGGTGGGAGGTGGCTGCTGCCCGTAGCTGCTCTGCTGGCCATAACTGGTCTGCTGGCCATAGGAGCTCTGCTGCCCGTAGCTGCTCTGCTGGGAGTAAGTGCTCTGATCGTAACTGCTTGGCTGCGTGGAGGAATAGCTGGAAGAGAAAAACGTTGGGAAAGGTGGGATGATGAGGCAATTCCCTGGCAGCGTGCGTGGAGTGGCTCATGCTGGAAGGCAGTGCAATTAGAGGCTGTATTTAGTGTTGTAAATCACTTTAAAAGCTGAAGTCATCCCACGGAGGCCAGTCTGGAGGGCTGGGAAAGCAAAAAGCACGTGGCCAATCCCAGTTTATTCACACATCCAGGAAAAGGCACAAGTGCCAGGGCAAAACTCAGTGGTAACGGAGGTAACAGGGCCTGGATAAAAGAAGTTCCCCTCACGCAGCTGAGGCTTTGAGAATTTCAAAGTGTACGTTTTAGAAGTCACTTTAAAGACACCTGAGGGGAGAAGGGAGCTCCTGGCCAAGCTGTATGTGGGAGGAGGCAGCTCTAGGAAAATTCTTAAAATTCTCAAGCCTCAAAATAAAAAAAAAAAAAAAAATCCAGAAAATGTCTTAAAACCATTTGTCATCATTTTCCTTTTCAGGTGTGCCTGCAGAGACACTGCTACGCTCAGCCACAGCCTCCCCACCCCCACAACAAGTGCAAGAAGCACAGCTCCTCCTCCCAGGACACCAAAGCTCCTTTTCCATAAAGTCCCCCAGGAAAAGCCCCCTAACCCGAGCAGGGCCAAGCCTTACCTGGTCGGAGGGTAGGAGGGAGGAGCGGTGACGGGCTGCATGGGGTAGCTGGCAGGCACCTGGGGGTAGCTGTAGTTGCTCTGCCCGTAGCCCAGGCTGGGCTGGCTGTAGCCTGTCGTGCTGGACTGGGGCTGGCTGGTCTCTGCTGGTTTGCTGCCATCCTGGGGTCTGGGCAGAAATCAGGGACAACGTTGGTGCCCAGCCCCACAGCTGGCAGCAGCGAGGGGCTCAGATCCCCCCAGGACCGATGGCTGTGAGGTATTTTTTTGGGCAGCACTAAAGCTGGCTTTGATTGGTGACAGCCACTCTGGCAGCAGCCAATAAATACGTAATAAACACAATTTTAGCCCTCACTGCCTGGGTATTTGCACACTCCAGGAAAGGCCCAGGCAGTGTCCTGAACATAGAGCACGGAACACCACAGCTTCTGTTCATCCCAAAGCCACAGGGTTCAGACTTTGGCAGTGGGGCTGAGTGGAGGATGTGGAATGCCAGCAAGGCTGCTCCTGCAGAGCCCTGGGAAAGCAGGAGCTGAAGCAGCCAGCAAGGCAGGCACTGAAACGCCCCATTGTTTGGTTCAGAATCCAGCTCACGCAGCTACTGCCTCATATACGTTACCCCAATTATCCCACGGGAGAGAAAGGACGCTGGGCTTGGACTGGGTGACCTTTAAAGGTCCCCTCCAACCCAAACCACTCTGTGATTGTGTTCAGAATTAACTCTCAAGGCCTGAAAATTCAGAACCCTTTGCACGTGGTTCACACGTCCCCTTCTGTTTGTCCCAAAGTTTAAAAGCCGTGTGGATGTGGCACTTGGGGACAGGGTTAGTGCTGGCCTCAAAGATCTCAGAGGGCTTTTCCAACCCAAAGGATTCTATGAGTCTTTAATTTCTAAGTGTTTCTCAGGGTGGAGCAAAAAGAGTGAAGCTGCTTTTGCTGTAGAAGCTGGGAAAAATTATGCCCAATGTCAGGATTCATCCTGCAAATTTACATCCCTTCAAACTGTAACCTGTCAGAGCTGTGCCAGGCTCTGCCTTTCCTTCCCACGGTGCTCGCTACAGACACCAGGTAAGTGAATAAATCAGCTTTTACTCACTTCTAAACAAGTTTCCATTATGTATTCTAAACTTTTCATATCCTCTGAGCAAACAATTCAACTCAACAGATGACAGGCAGTGCCCAGAGGGGTGAGATTTAAAGAGGAAATGTTTTGCAGCCTGTGCATCCACCCCGGCATCCTGCCTGACCCCGTGACTCGGGCGCAGACAGGGCTCGGCTCTCTGCTGTACCCCGGCAGCCGGGAGCCTGATTTGGCTGCGTGGTCGCTCCCCGTCCCGCAGGAACAGCGCTGACTCACCGTGCTGGAGCACAGCCCTCCCACGCTGCTCCCCGGCCCCGACACGGAGCGCGGGCAGCGGCGCAACAGGCGGGGAGGAGCTGCTGCCAGAGCCGAGGGAGCTGGGGGGAAAGAGGAGGAGGAGGAGGAGGAAGAGGAGGATGAGGAGGAAGAAGAGAAGAAGAAGAGAAGGAGGAGAAGGAGGAGGAAGAGAAGGGGAATGAGGAGGAGGAGACCGAGGAGGAAGAGGAGAAGGAGCAGGAGGAAGAGGACAAGGAGGCGAAGGAGGAGAAGGGGAACAAGGAGGAGCAGGAGAATGAGGAGGAGGAGAAGAAGGAGGAAGAAGAGAAGGAGGAGGAGGAAGAAAAAAAGGAGGAGGAGAAGGAAGAGAAGCATGAGGAAGAGGATGAGGAGAAGGAGGAAGAAGAGAAGGAAAAGGAGGAGGAAGAGACAGGAGGAGAAAGGAGAAGGAGTAACTGGAGATGGAGAAGGAACAACAAGAGGAGGAGGAGAAGAAGGAGAAGGAAGAGGAGGAGGAAGAAGAAAAGGAGAAGGATGAGGAGAAGGAGGAAAAGGAGGGAGAAGGAGGAGGAGAAGAAGAGGAGAAGGAGAGGGTGGAGGAGAACGATGAGGACGGTGATGATGAGGAGGAGGCAGTACCTGGCGGGAGCGGACGGGGCCGGCTGCTGCCCGTAGGCCGGGTAGGCGGGCTGGGTGCCGTATGCGGACGGGGCGGCGTACGAGGTCTGGCTGCTGGTGACCGTGGCCGTGTTGGTGTCGTAGGCGGCGGTGCCGTAGCCCTGCACGGGCTGGCTGTAGGCGGGGGGGGCAGTCGGGGCGCTGTAACCTGCAACACAGCACGGCTCAGCCCCGCGGCTCCGCCGGGAACCGCGCGGTTCCGGGATGGGCTGCGTCGGAAGGGAGCTTTAAGCTCATCTCTCTCCATCCCCCTGCCGTGGGCAGGGACACCTTCCACCATCCCAGGCTGCTCCAAGCCCTGTCCTGCCTGGCCTTGGACACTGCCAGGGATCCTGGGGCAGCCACAGCTTCTTTGTGCCACCTCCCTCACCTCGGCTTCCCAATATCCCATCTAGCCCTGCTCTCTGTCCACATGAAGCCATTCCCCCTATCCCGTCCCTCCAGACCCTCGTCCCAAGTCCCTCTCCGGCTTTCCCAAATATCTCAGACTCTGGCTCTTGTGCTGCACGTTTCTCACACCCAGGGCACAGACACAGTTTTACCACCACAAAACCAGACAACCCAAAAATCCTCAGTTACCCCACCCTGCCCCTTTTGCCTTCCTCACAGAACCCCCCACCTTGGGAAGTCCCAGCCTCCAGCCCCTCAGCATCCCCAAATTCCACTCCCAGGAGCTTTCTGGAAGCCACCCCTGGACCAGCACCCAGGATTGTTTACAGCAACCAGAGCTCAGGCAGGGCAAGCTGAGGCATGGAGCATCTCCTCAACAAAGGCAGGGTAACAAGCCCCCCTGAGCTCCAAAGTAAAAGAAATCCAACTGATTTAGCAAGTACAGTCCCATCCTTTTAGCTTTTCTGAAAAATAAAGGCACAAAACCTGACCTGGGAAGTCTTTCAGAGGCATTTCTGAAGGCTTATTTTAAATCAGTAAAGCTGGAAACAAAAGAAAAGCACTTTCCACTTGCTTTCACATGAGAAAAAGGTCAAAGAGACACATCAGGCAGCTCCCGATGTTTTATGTACCTTCCCTTTTCTCAGAATTTCAGTTTGGTTTAGGGAAAAAGCTGAGAACTCCCAGACTTCCTTTTGAACAGTTTTACAATATCCAAGATCCCAAAACAGCTCCTGATAATTAGGGGCCTTGTCACTAAGGTGAACTGGCATTAACACAGTGGGTTTTTGCTCCTAACAACCTCCCCAGCAAGTTTTCAAATTAAGAATATGAGACTTAGATGGAAAAACAGCAATTAAAACGTTGTTAAACAAATCTGACCAAGAAAAAAAAAGAGCAAAAAGAGCAGCCAACGGGTCTCATGGCTGGCATCAGCGAAGGCAACAGCTTCTCCATCACTTCTGATTTTTAATAAACACGGCAGGCTTGTGACACACTTTTCCTTTAGGCAAACTGGGCTGCAGCATTTTATTCCAATTCCCTCATTTGCAAAGCAAGCAGCGCTCCCGGCAGCAGAACACGGCGTGCCCTCGGAGCACCGCGGCACTGCCACGGCTCCCGGGCCTGCCCCCCCGCCAGGGCCCTTCCCACCGGGCACGGAAGAGGAACAGGAGGAGGGCAGGAAGCTTGCACAGCAAATTAATTAAAAAAAAAAAACCAGCCCCAAAGTTCAGCTTTTTGGTGACCCTCAGGATCCCGATGAAGACACAAGGCCAGCCTGGACCCTCTGCCCACTCCTCCCTCTTCCTACTTCTCGCTCCCAACCCATCCCCATCCCAGGGCTGCCACCCTGGGAATGTAAACTGGACTCCCACTGGGAAATAACGTGTAGGAATCAGTAGAAAATCAGTTTTTATGGTCATTATTCCTGTCTGCTGCTCTCTGAAAAGTGTTGCTGAGGAGGGTGAAGGGGATGATGCCCAACGGGAGGATTTTTAAAGCCTCAGACAAATTTGAGCAGGCCAAACACTTAAATGTGAGGCAAGACAGCAATTCCACGGGGAGTGCTGATCCCAGGAGTTAAATAAACCCTTACTTTAACTGGCCAGAGCCCGACCACACGCTGAAACAGGCTAAGTACAGCCTGCAGCAGCCCTGCCCTGGGCTGGTCTGGTTGGATTTGGAGCCCCAGGACGCTCCTCCCACAGCTGGGCCCCCTTTCCCAGTGCTGTTCCTGGGAGCAAAAAGCTTTGCTAACACCTGGCTCTGCACAGGCAGCACAATAAAAGGGAGGGGAAAAAAAAAAAAGATGTTGAATTTCAAAGCTTCAGCTCTAGATGGAGCATTTCCCTCGTGGAAGAGTGTGCTCAGCAGGAGGGGTTTGTCCCAAAGGAAAGGCAGTGATTTACCATCCCACTGGTCTAAATTACAAATCAGACCCGGTTTAGACACTCTGGGAACCCTCAAGGGCTGTGGTTTTGAGGGTGGCACTTCTATTTCCTCACTGCTCTCTCCTCCCTTCCCAGCTAGGATGATGAAAGTTGACTCAGCAGAACAGCTGCTGAAGGAAAAAGGTAACAGAAGAAATAATAACTTGCTTAAAGTGTCTAAATTCCCCTCAAAGGATCCAAACCAACCCCTTACTGAAGCCTGGGAATTCTCCAGGTGGAAGGGAAGCTTGCAGGATTTGATCCTCAGAGAATATCAACTGGAAAAGGCTGGATTCAGAGAGGTTTCTTCTTTTCAGACAGATTTATTCTGGAAGAGAGCTGACTCCTGCTTGGCTTGTGTATATCCCACCAGTGAGGGGCTGGAGAAGGGATGCGGAGCTGACCCTCTCTCCAGCCTATTTTGGGATATTTGGGGGTTATTATGGCAGCTGTGTGTTCATTAATTCCAAACCCATCAGAAATTTCCATATTCACACCCCAGATTTCCCAGGTAAAGGGAAGCAGGGGCTGGCTGCCTTTAGAGAGCAATTCTGACTTCCAAGAGATCCACACCCGGACACTGAAATGCTCTTTATTTACTCCTGTAATTCCTGCTAATACCCTGCAGTGACTAATGAGCCACAGGTCTGAGGGTGCCCAGTGATCCCTAATCTGAGGGAGCTGCTCCCAAATCCTTTTTTCTCTGGAACAAAGTGACTGGGTGGCTCCCAGACACCTACAGCCCCAGGGAGGGAAGGAGGGTGGTAACTCCACCCTGGCATGTCCAGGAGTCAGGGCAAGGTGGGATAACAGAGTGCTGGGAAGGGAAGATCCATCCCTGCCATTCCCACCCATCCTGAGAGGGTACATCCACTCAGACCTTGGATTTCCTTGACCTTAACAACACCTCAGCCAACCCCCAGGCTGTTCAGGCAAAGGAAAAAAAGCATTTTGCTTTAAGGAATTGCAGTGCAAAAAGGCGATTCTTGGGAAAACAGGACTTGGATTCAACTGTAAGAACCTCACGTCTCTCAGGGCATGACAATGTCTGGCCCTGGGGTTTATTGAGCGTGAAAGGCAGGGAGGGAGGGAGAGAGAGAGAAAGGGAGAGAGAGAGAGAGAGGGAGAGGCTGCAGTCTCCTTTCCACAGCTCTGGCTCCTCAAGGAGAGGCAGGTGGAGGAAGGATAAATCCAACCTGGCTCCGTGCCCGGAGCTGCCACAGCCGTGCTCCGTGGGCTGAGGTGCTCCAAGGGCTGATAGGATCTTTTGCTTGACCACTTCCTGAGCTGGTGGTTTTTTTATGGATGAAAAGAAAATGAAAGGTTTTTTTTTTTTGCCTACCAAAAAACCCCCCAAAAAAGCAGCTGTGCAGAAAAAAAAGAAGCCTGATATTATTATTGTTATTTCTCCAGCAAATCTCCTCTTAAGGGAGAAGGAAAAACATAAACAGAGCATTTTCCTGTGACCCCTGCAGGACTGGAGCCCTGCAGGACATAAATATTTCTAAGAAAGGAATTTTGGAAGTTCACAAATACTTTTTTGCTGCCAACTTTTGTCTAGGTAGTTTGAAATGAAAGGAAAAAGCCCTGTAGATAACCCCCAGTGACACTAGCTAATGGAGATGGATCTCACGTGCACGAGTTTTCCTGATCCATGTAAAGATGGTAAATATTTTAATTTTGGTTAATATTTTCTCTCCAGCTCTTCCCTGTGAAGAATTCCTCAATGGCTTCTCTAGCCAGCTATCCCACAGTCTGTCTGTCCTGGTATTCCCTTGCCTTGGGAAGTGTTTAATTCCAGCTAGGAAATGTTTATAATGTCTCTCCCAGGAATCTGCAGGACACGGCACCCAAGGAATCACTGGGAGGAAAATCTGCTTTCTGAACCTCCTGAATATTCAGCCCAAACATACATTAAATAAACATGAATACACATGAATTAAACATTGTCTCAACAGTTTCAAACATTAAGACACTTGTCTGGAGGAAATTCCAGCTCCAAGAACACGCCGGGAGAGTTTAGAGAGCATTAATGAACAAGTATCTGCTCTGGAAATCCAAAGCCACCACGGGGCATGCAAAGGTGGAGAGCAGGATGCTGTTTATCCTGTAGGAAATGGGGGGATAATGGGGTTAAGAGTCACCTAAAAGTCTTGGTGGTCAGGATTTTACCCATGAAGATGGCAAAGAGCACTGCAGCCTGTCCCCGCTGTCACCACCCGCGCGAGCTCTGACACTCGAGGGTTCTGGCACTAAAACCAAGTGACACCTCAAGGGTTCCCACCTAAAGGGGACCTCAAGTTCTGACAGGATGAGACGGCATTTTCCATGCAAGAGCGAGCAGGATTGTCCATCCTGGACTGGTCCCTTCCACTGTGGGAAGCACGAGATGGGAAGGAGAAGGTACAGGATCAGAACAGGCACATGTCACTGCCAGTGACAGGACTGTCAGGGAAGGGAAGGGCTGGGGAGCAGCCGGGGACACTGTTCCCTTTGCTCTGAGCACAGCACGTCCTGCTCGGTCCCACAGCACCCAAACCCTGCCCTGAAAATTCAACAGTGCATTTATTCCTGTTTATACATGGCTGCCCCTGGATCCCTGGCAGTGTCCAAGGCCAGGCTGGACGGGGCTTGGAGCAGCCTGGGATAGTGGAAGGTGGCAGTGGGGAATGGGATGAGCTTTAAGGCGTCTCCCAGCCAAAACCATTCCATGAAGGATATGGAGCTGCTGGAGCGAGTCCAGAGGAGGCCATGGAGAGCCGGAGCCCCTCTGCTCTGGAGCCGGGCTGGGAGAGCTGGGGGTGCTCACCTGGAGAGGAGAAGGCTCCAGGGGAGACCTCAGAGCCCCTTCCAGGGCCTAAAGGGGCTCCAGCAGAGCTGGAGAGGGACTTAGGACAAGGGATGGAGGGACAGGACACAGGGAATGGCTTCCCACTGCCAGAGGGCAGGGATGGATGGCATATTGGGAAGAAACCCTTCCCTGTGAGGGCGGTCACACGCGTTACCCAGAGCCGCCGGCTGCCGCATCCCTGGAGGTGTCCGAGGCTGCCCAGGGTTTGCAGCAACTTGTGGAAGGTGCCCTGCCCATGGCAAGGGTTGTCCTAGATGATACTAAGGCATTTTCCCAGCCCAAGGTGGGGCTCCAGGCTGAGCCTAGCCCAGCGGGCCCCTCTCACCTGTCGGGGGCTGCCCGTAGGATGTGGCGTAGGCCGTCTGCCCGTACGTCGCCGTGGTCTGGGGCTGTGTGTAGCTGACGTCGGTGGGCTGCCCGTAGGTCCCGTAGCTCTGCTGCCCATAGGTCTGCTCCAAAAGGACACAGATTCAATCCATGAGCACAAAGTGACCGCCAGGAACTGCAGTTGCTCAGCACTCTCAAAGCCAAGGCTGCTGTGAAAGTTTAGGTGCCGCGGGAAATTCCGGGTCAGCTCTGCAAGGAGGTTATGGAGTGGTTTTTCCCTGCCAAGACTGAAGGAACAGGCTCTTGACATTGTCACCACACACCTCTGCTCTGTGGAAAGCAAACAGGAAAGCTCCCAGCTCCTCACAACTACCACCAGCACTCACAGGCACCATCCCAGGGTTAACCTGAAGTATGGGAATGGGAGCGCTCCGAGGGCGGAATGCACGAAGGAAAAGTCACTTCGGTGTAAAACTGCTTTGGTGTTGGCTGAAACAAACCTGCTGAAGGTTTCAACTGAATTATTTGGAGTAGTTTTCATGCCCATCAGCCATTAATTTGAAAAATGGAAGTTGATGCAGGCATGGAAGGACGGAATCCACGGCAACACCCAAATTATCCCAGTGGTGCTACTCCCATCCCGGTGCCTGTGCATTCAGCGAGGGAGCAGCTCTCACCTCACCCATTCCCTGATTTTGCTCTCAAATCCAGCTTGAAAATCACTGAGGAAAGGAGAGAAGCAGCTGTGCCCAGCAGTGTCACCAGCTGCCCAAGCCATGCCCTGCCAGCTCATGCTCCAGGCGCCAGCAAGCTTCCAACAGCTCCTGGCTTAGGATAAAACTCCGGATGCAGCTCAAGGAGTAACATGGAGACAGCTTCAACCTCCAGATTCTGAAAGAATTCAGACTTCTGGAGAGCCTGGACTTTTTGGGATATTCAGCCTTCCTGAACTCAGGGCACAGGTCTGAACCAGGAGCAGGAAAGCCTCGACCATGTGAACACATCCCTGTCCCTGGGAAGTTCCCTACACCGAGAGGCAGGGAATGCCGCAAACTCCCTATGGACACGTGCCTAGAGCTGAGTTTAGCTGGTTAGGGGTTTAATTAGCTGGTTAGGTGTTTAATTAGCTGGTTAGGTGTTTAATTAGCTGGTTTTAGTTGTTGAGGCCTCCTGTTCCTACCCTTGCCATCCTGCTCCCACCTTCCGCCTCACCTACAACTGGGAGCAGCTCTTCCAGTTGTTGTCTCCAAGCACTTATTTAAAATAAAAGTCACCATCACCTTCCTTTCAGCCCACACTGAGCCTGTCTTCCTCCTCTTGGGAAGGAAAATTAAGCCTACAGCACTTTTTGAGGACAGGAATTTACCTTTGGAAACATACTTGGAGTTTGCAGACAAATGTGGTTGTAGTAACTTGGATTCTAAAGGTTAAAAATAAGCATTGAGTTAATCTCTTAAAGATCATCATTATTTTGCAGTCCAGCCAACTGAGAGTATGAACAGTCATAGCAATCAAAACTCCAGGAAAAAATGTATTCCCTCCTCCTCCTCCTCCGTTGTCCAATTCTGCCATCTCCCAAAAGGCAATTCCCCCCTTTTTTCCCAGTTTTTTTCTCTCCTACACCTCTGATTACAACACCCACCAACGTGGTGGTGTCAAACATACACCGAGAATTTGGCTTTTCTGGGATCAGGATTGAATAAATTAACAAAAAAGGGGGATTGCTGAGGTTATTTCCACTTTTAAAAAGCACTTTGGGCTGGGGGGAGAAGCTCCAAGACAACTTTTAACCACGGATTTCGACGCTGCCGCTCAAGAGTTTCTCACGGCTGTGTGTTTTCCTGGGAAACAGGTGAGTGAGCAGGAATTCCACCCCCTTCCCGTGTTTTACCTGGGTGGTCTGTGCATATCCTTGGGCTGGCTGAGGTGCATAGGCGCTGTAGCTGTGGAATGAATGTAAAGACATTTATAATCTTGCCCCAAATCCGCGTCACGAGACAAAATTTTCTCGCAGCCCAGCGGTTTCCGCTGGAGTTCTACGGGAATGCAAAGCTCCAGGAAAACCCTCAGGATTTCCAAACATACCTGAGTTAAGCCCAAACCATAATTACGATATCCTTTTATTACACCTTTTTAAAACGGGGAGGATAAGCTACTTACCCCTGCTGAGCTGCAGCTTGGCTATAGGTACTGTAATCTAAAAGAAAAGGAGAAGAAAAGGAATAAAAACGTTGATAAAGGCTTCACAAAATTAAAAAACCCAAGAGCGCAGCAGCTGGAATTTCCTCCTGCAGCTCGCTAGAAACCACTGGAATTCCAGTTTCCCAAGGGTGGAAGGTAAATGCACATTTTCAGTCCTTTTTTCTTGAGGGGAACAAAACCTCTCTTCCCTTCATTGTTCCTGCTGTTTGCAGCAGCCACTTTGATCTCAAATGACCCCGCTTCAATTTAACTGCCACCTTGGATGGATCCCAGGGGGCTGGCAGGGGGGGATTTGGGTTGGAACAAAGGAAAAACAGGGATTTGAGCCGTACAAACCCCCCACCCTGCTTTGAAAGGGCCGGGCTGGAAGGTTTCACCACCTTCACTCTTCCCCTTTCAAGGACACTAATCAATGGCTGGAAAGCCACTTGTCCCCTGGAAGGACTGGAGCTGGGAAGCTGGGAGTGATTCCCTCCCCAAATCCTCAATCCATGTCAGCACTCTGACTGGGAGGAGAACCAAAGTCCTGAAAACCCAAGCAGCAAAGCCTGTGCTGAACTGATTTGCTGGCGGGGATGGAAAATGAATCCACATGGCAATTAGGAGGCTAAATTTGAAACGACTGCAGCTCCCAGCTTCTTCACAGGCACCAACAGCTCCAGCTCCCATCCCAGTGTCTGGAGCAGGGATGAATTCATCATTCCCACCAGACCTGGCCAGAGATCCCAGCTCTCCCAGGACCACGGAAGTCCTGAAATCAGGAACGAGCCCAGAACTTCCTGGTTGAGGCCACAGCACCCGAGCCAGAGGCAGGAGCTGGATCAGTGGAGCTGTTCCCAGACATCCCCGTGTGGGAAGAGCTTCCAGTGTTCCCATCACCGTCACACCTTAGTCAGAAATCCAGGTTTATCCCAGAATCATGGAATATCCCGAGGTGGGAGAGACACACATGGATCGAGTTCAACTCCTGCACTGGAGAACTTGAGGAAACAACTAACCAGCTTTAATTCCTTTATCCCACTATTCCTGAGGCGACAGAGCCCCGGGAATCACCTGGAAAACACAGCTTCCATCCACCACAACCCCCTGCTCCTCAGCCTGTGGATCCATCCCTACTAAACCCTTCCTCCCCGCCCTCCAGGTGCGCTCCCAGCTTCTCCTCCTGCTCCCTGGACCGCTGCTGGAGCGGAGCCCCCGGATCCGTGATCCCGGCAGTAATTCCTGGGAGTTATTAATTCCTTTGACCTTGCCCAGAACACCTCACACGGAGAAAGAAGACACTTGGAGCTCTCCAAAGGCTTCCCCGTTCCCGGGACACACGGCGCAAGTTGTTAAACTCCTCTGGCATCATTCCCACTTCCCTCACAGGTTGGCACGTGGAATATCAGAACATTTTCCTTGTTCAGTTCAGGGTTCTGGGGTTGGGTTTTTTTAATTCACTTTACACGTGGTTCTGCTAAATCCTGAGTGTTAATTAATGCCCGTTCCCCCTCATCCAGCTTCCCTTTCCCACCACCTCCTCATCCCTCCAGACACCAAAACCTCATTTAATTCTCCATTTTCAGCCTCCTTTTGGCCTCGAGCTCCACACTGGGGCATCAATTAACCCCTCTCCTCACAGCCCTCCCCCAGCCCCACCTAAACCCAACATTTCCCCCTTTGTAGGATTTAATTCCAGGCGTGGAATTTGCAGTTTGCCTGTGGTGATGCCTCCCTTTTAATTCGCTCGGATTTAGATGAACACAGAACATTAATAAAAAATAATATTATGGTCCATTTAGTTAAACCCATCTCCTGGCTTTTATTTCCAGGGGGAAATTAATCTCCATCCTTTTATTTCATGAGGCTCAGGAGCACACCAGAGGCTGAAAATAGCAGCTCCCAGGAGGAACAATTCCATGAATTAAGGGAAAACACAGCTGTGGTTTTAACCCCCATTTTGACAATTCCGTTGGCAGATGTTCCTTTACTGACTTTTCTTTTTCAAGCTCTCCAAGGTGATATTGGTGATATTCCCTCACACTCCATGGCCTGGGACATTTTCCTTTCTGGAAAAAAGGAAAATCCTCCTTCTTTAAGGAAAATCAGATCTTGGGCTGCTGGGATTTAAAGGCGATGTTGCCCCAGGTGGAGAGTCTCGGTTTCCAACTGTTTTGTTTCCAGCTGGAGCCCTCGTGGAAAAACATTTCATCCAAATAAATCTGGAGCCATGGAGAGGATGGAATACCTTACTTCCCTACAGAGAAAAGCTGGGAGAGAAGGCTCCAAGGAGAGCTCAGAGCCCCTTTCAGAGCCTTAAAGGGGCTCCAGGAGAGCTGGAGAGGAACTGGGGACAAGGGATGGAGGGACAGGACACAGGGAATGGCTTCCCACTGCCAGAGGGCAGGGATGGATGGGATATTGGGAAGGAATTCCTGGCTGTGAGGCGCTGGAATGGATATCCCAGAGGATGCTCCATCCCTGGAATTGTCCGAGGCCAAGGCTGGGGGCTTGGAGTAAGCTAGGATAGTGGAAGGTGTCCCTGCCCAGAGAATGAGCTTTAAGGTCCCCTCCCACCCAGAGCATTCCATAATCCCATATTTGAACCAAAACCCGCCCTGCGGAGCCCCGGGAGGGCCGAAGGCGCGGAGGAAGC
>VXAZ01003489.1:0-10056 GCA_013399875.1 Gymnorhina tibicen
CCCCACTGCCAGGGCTGGCTCCCTGTAACCCGGGGCTGGCTCCCCGCAGCTCGGGGTACGGGCCAGCACCTGTCCCACACGCTGGGGGACCGCGGTGGCCCCACCGCCAGCCCCATCCCGCGCCGTCCCCGTCAGGAGGCCGAGCCTCGGCCGGGGTGACCTCTGCCCGTGTCCTCCAAGCGACCCACCGGGAGCGGGGAGCGAGGAGCGGAGCCAGCCCCGCACTCACGATGCGACAGGGCGAGCGGTTCTCGTTGACCAGCCGCTCCAGGCACAGCAGCTCGATCAGCTCGCAGGGCAGCAGCGCGGCCGCCGCGTCTTGTTTGTTGGCCAGCCTGGGGCACGGGAACAGCGGCCGTCACCGTCACCGCTGGAGCTGTGCGACGGCGGGGGAGGCTGTGCTCTGTCTCCCGGTCTGGCTGCGATTAGGTGAAGCACTGCCCCAGCCCTTACCTGGCACTGGGGCCCCCTCCTCAGCTCCTCTCCACGGGTGCTCCGATCTGCCAAGTACTGCTGGGGTCCTCGTGTCCCAGCAGTCCCCGACTGCTCTCTGGGCACCACATCCCCGCCGCAGCCCACAAGCCCAGTGACAGGTTCCCACTCCGCCCCTCACCCTCTGCCTCACAGGCTGCATCCCATCGACCCGGTCTTACAGCAAGACGGGCTTCCCGGAGACATCGGGATGGCTCAGGACGCGGCTCAGGACCTTGCGGGCCTCCTCCATCCGCGCCAGGTCACCGGAGTCCAGGACGAAGAGGAGCCCGTGCGCCTCGCTGTAGTGGCTGCGCCAGGCGCTGCGGGAGCGCTGGCCCCCGGGCAGGTCCACCAGCGTCACCTCGAACCTGTCCACCCGCAGGCGGGTCTGGCCCGGCTGCGCATCGGGCAGCACCTCGCCGGCCAGCGCTGCAGGCGTGGAGAGGGCAGAGAGCTGGCACGGGAGCCCAGGAGCATCCCTGTGCCGTGTGCCCCTCCTGCCCCAGCCACATCCCCACTCCCACTTCCAGGGCTGCCTGGGACGCGACCGGTGCCCTGCGCACTTCCCCAGAACAGCGGCTGTAGTTCAGGAGTCTTGGTTCTTCAAAGCTTGGGCACGTGGTTGCCAAGGACCATAAAGCTGCTGCCTCACCTGAGGCGGGCTCTGGGGTTGTGCTGCTCCTCACCTCTCTCCATGTCCATGATGATGGAGGTTTTCCCTGCGTTGTCCAGCCCCATGACAAGGATGGTCACCTTCCTGGGGAGCAACAACAGCAGGTGAGCATCCCAGAAAAAGGCTGTGCTCCCTGGGGAGCAGTGACCACCGCTGGCCCCCAGGCAAAGGACCCTGCCCATGGCAGCTGCATTTCAGCCAGGAGAGAGGCAGGATGGTGACACAGGTTCTGAGCTGGGGGCAGGGACAATCCCTGGTGCCTGGGAGAGGGTGAGGACAGGCACAAGTGCCTGGAGCTACCCCAACACCATGGGACAGCCACACTGCAGAGCCTTCAAGGTGCTTCTTATGGCAAGGATTTACTCTCATATCATATAGGATTAAGCATTTATACGTACAGGCCACCATGATTCTTCCTTATTTGCAATCAATGATTATGCCTTCCTTGGCAGTAAGTTTTGAGCATACACAGGTAGGGAAAGGTAGCAAGGACGATTTTATGAGCTTCTGCCTGGACTCAGGTGTTTTTCCTGTTGCTAAACAGTCCTGTCCAGTCTCCAGCAACGTGATCCACCAGAGCCACACAGACATTTTCTCTGCCACCGACAAGCCACTGTAGTTATTTGCAGTATCATTTTCTTCCTTAAACATACAGACCAGGCTGCATGGCAGCGGAGGCACAGCTGCACCTCCAGCATTACAGCAGGCAAGGTGTCCTCTCTGGGGGAGAAGACCATAAACCTCCTCGCAGTGCTGTCCCGGGGAATTAACCTGGGTGTACTGGCACATGCAAATAAGGCAGGTGTTTCAGTGCATCCTCCCCAGCTTTCTTGGGGAGCTGCTGACTCTGCAGAGCTGGAACCCCACTGGAACCGTTCCCTGCATGTGCATCCCTGCCCAGCCTGCTCCCCTGCCTGCTGCAGGGGCAGCGGGGACACACGTGTGCCTTGCTCAGCAGTTTGGGGACAGTTCCTGCAATGGACACCTGTCTCACCCTGTCACCACACTGGTGCCCTCACCACTCATAAGCACACGGGTAAATATTGTCACCGCCGGGAGCCCCGGGAGCGGGCACAGGGACCTACCTGATGGGCTCCTGTATGGCCTGCAGCCACGACCAGCAGTGGGAGAAGAGGTGGAACATGGTCTGCAGCCCCGTGCAGAGGGGTGGCCTCTCTCCGGCACCTATGATGTGAGCAGCCCAGCGTGTGCCTGTGCTTCATCCTCCTGCCTGGGCTCTCTCTTCATCCTGGCGTGCCCTGTCCCACGGCACAGCGCTGCTGCCTCCGGTCTGGTGTGCGCAAGCCAAGCCTGGAGACAAAATCCGTCCTTCTGGGCATGGACCTGCCGGCCAGACCCTGCTCTCACAGCCCCTCACATCACAGGGGTGCCAGTCAGTCTCTCACCTGCTCATCCCCGCTGCACAGCCTCTGCTCACATGCCCTCTGCATAGCAGCTGCTTAAATCTAATCTGGATTTAAATTACTTACTCCTGCAGGCTCCTTAATCCTGGTGGGTCAGCCCAGGCCAGTGGCCGCTGGGACACAGCGTGTCGTGGGACTGCCTGCCACGCTGGGTGACATGGCACTGCCTCATCCACCCCACTGCAGTGTCATGGTGCTGGCAGTCTTGTGTCTCCATCCCTGGCGTGAACGGCTTTTGGTGGGGACACTGCCTGACAGCCCACGTGGGCTGAGTTAGTGGCTCCTCTAAGGAACGGCTTCTCTGGCTTCTTGCTGCCTCATCCCTGAGGGGATGTTTCTCTGCACCCCCTGAAAGGAGCATCCCCTTCATGGTGTGCACAGCTCTGCTGTTCACCCAAGGTCCCCTCTGAGCCAGGCTGGGGGACATCACTGCTAACTGCTCGTGTTTTGTGCCCTAACAAGGCACCACCTGAGTGGCAGCAGGTCCTGTGCTGCTTGGGGTAGAAACAGCAGCCAGCCCCAGCAGGAGCCTGGCTGGGAGTAGGGAAGTGGTGGAGACCCTCAGACCCCAGGGCAGGGAGCAGAGGAAAAAAAGCCCCAGCTCCTCGATCTTCAGCTCTGAAGCTCTTATCTTGCTTCTCAGGTTTCCTGCTTCTTTTCCCAGCCGGAGCTGCCCTCCCTGGCTTGCTGCCACTGGTGTGTGTGGAGGAGAAGTCACACAGGGATGTCTGAGCTGCAGGAGCTCTGGGTGGGGGAAGTGGGGTCCAGGGGGACAAAGACATGAGATCCTCCAAAGGCCATACCTGGGAGCAAACAGGGAGCCTGCTGGCTCACCTCAGTCCGTGCTAAACCACCCAGCACCAGCTGCCTCGATCAGCTGAGCACCAGCCACGAGCCAAAGATGCTGAGATACTGCCCTGGCCCCAGGGGCGCAAGCCCAGGATGGGCATGGCCCCATGCCCTTCTCTCCAGCCCCACGCCCTTCTCTCCAGCCCCACACACTCGGCAAGCTCGGGAAGCTTGGCACCTGTCCTGGGCAAGGGAAGTGTCCCAGCTCCGTGCCATGGGCAGGGAGCCATGCATGGTTAGTGGTCGATGAAGTTTCTGTTCTGATACCACAGCCACGTGCCATATTTGGGGTGACTGGTCACCCCTGTGCTGCTGATGGCGGGGCAGTGGCTGCACCTCCCTGTCCCCAGCCTGCTGGCCTTTCCCGGTCTGTCCCGTGCCTGTGCCTGCTGGGAGCAGCAGCAGTGACAGGGTCCCACACAGCACGGGGCTGGGATGCTTTCTGCAGAATTAGCTGTATGAGGGCTGAAATGATTTGCTCCAAGTGTCAGCTCTTGCCTCTGTGTTTAGGGGTGGCACTGTGAGAGGACAGCCCGGCAGGGATGGGAAGGGGCATGACCACGTGTGCTATAAATAGGGAAGTGCCGTGTGTCAGGCAGCCCTGGAGGCAGTGGCTCAGCTTCCTGAGGGGCAGCAGTATCTGATCTCCCTCTGGCACCAATGGATTTCCAGACATCTCTGAACACTTGGGGTGCCACTGCTTTTAAAACAAGGGTCCAAAATCCCTGGTCAGAGCGGTGCTGGGGACAGGGAAACCCCCCAGGAGCCTGAGGCAGCTGCAGGTCTGTGCCTCCCGACACATGCACACTGGGATCAACAGCCAGGAAAACCTCAAATCCACCCCAAACCTGGTGAAACCCACACGGCTCCGGAGAGGCGGCACGAGGCCCAAGCCCACACCGCCGTGCGTTCTGCTGGGCCTGCGCTCAGGTTACGAGTGGGCAGCTGGCCCTCTGCCCACACAGCCGGCCGGCCGGAGCGCAGCCGGACACCCTCTGCCAGGGCCACCGGGCCTCCCCAGGCGGTGCCAGCGGGGACCCGCAGCAGCCATTCTCGTTTCCTTGGTGACTGTTGCCAGGTGAGAAACTCTAAGGCAGAATTTATTATCTTGGCAGATAAATGAAGATGTTCCTCACCGGAGCTATAACCAGGCTGTGCCCCAGCACGGTGCTGGGCTGGACCCTCTAGTGCTGCCAGGAGCACCCGAGGGAGGGCTGTTCCCGAGGCGCCGGGGCTGCCTGGCCCTGGCATCGCTCCCCGGAAGGCAGCACGTGCTTGGGGGCTATTTCTGCCCACTGGAGTGCCGCAGGAGAGGGAATGAGGCGAAACTACAGGGACCACGGAGAAGCGCAGATGGCCGCGGGCTGGCGGGCTGCCCTGCCTTGGCTTCACTAGACCCCGTGAGTACGTGCCCCAGCCGGCACCGGGCACACTGGGAACCCCACCTGACACCCCTGGGGCAAGCAGCAGAGTGGGGGGGACAGCTGGGGAGCTGGGATGTGGGGAACGATGGTTCGCAAGGGAACAGTGGGCAGAGCAAGAGGGGCTGCCTGCAGCCTTGAGAGCCCTGAGCTGAGGTGACACCAAAGCCAAGGTGACGGCAAAGGCCAAAAAGTCCTGGTGCAAATATTAGCAAGCTGTTCTGCTTTGCTCGGAACCACATTGGCTCTGCCCGAAAAGGGATCTGTGGTGGGCTCGGACACACACAGGCTTTGAGGAGAGACTCATCTCTCTATTTAATGTGTCATATGACAGCACACTGAGGTGGTAGATATGCAGACAGCCGCATTGTCCCTTTAAATCCCAGCACAGCGCTGGTGGCTAGTGATAACCCCGGATCACACCAGCTCCCAAATCCCAAGAGCTAATTACAGGCAAACGCCCCGCAGTCAGCCTGGGAACACAGGATATTTACAGCCTGTGACACGGAGACCTGTTGGTGAGGAACTGGGGCACCGTGGAGGTTTGCTGGCATGGCGCTGGGGAGAGGGGATCGTTTGCACCCCACTGCCATGAACCGTTGTGGGCAACTGTTCCCCAAGCTCTTTTGGGTAAAGGAGATTGTTTTTCCAGAGTGTTCTTTGCTCCCCCACACCGCTACCATTACCCTGCGTTGGATGCAGAAGCAGGCAGGAAGCACACAGGGAGCTGTTTGCTTTTCACCCAGTTCTGGCAGCGTGCTTCCCAGCCAAAGCATATACAAATTTCTAGGAGAGGCTTGGATCTGAGCGCTCTGTTTGCTCTGCTCCCTGCTGCAAGACAAGCTGCCACCCTGTTCCTTGCACCATGCACACGGCTTTGGGAAGCCCCTGCAGCGGCTACAAGCCCTATCCAGGCTCCTACGGTGGTTTTGTTGAGAGCATTATGGTGCTCCTGCTGCTTTCCTGCACGGGGGATAGGAGACTATAAACTATTCCTCCTGCCTGCCAGGATGCCCAGGGCACACGCAGGCGCAGCCTGGCTGGGTTAGCACTCTGTATACTCTTACAGCAGGTGAGACCAGGGGAATCAGTTAATTAAAGGTAATTTTAACCCTTCCTGCCTGGTTTAGTGTTACAGCATCACCTGCTGCCTGTGCTGGGACTGTAGCCAAGGAGGCATGACTTCAAAATGTGTAATTATCTCGAAGACCTATAAATGCACCCAAAGGTAACTCTGCTTTCTTGTTAAAGAACTGAAGCCACGAGGCAGCACTGACATTGTCTGTGCTTTGTCTGCAAGCGTCCCAGCTCTGGCAGCACCGAGCCCCATGCCCAGATCCCAGTGGGTTCAGCACAGCCTCCAGTGAGGTTTAGAGGGATGAGATCCTCAGCACAGAAAGCAGATTCTCTCCCAGCAGGTTCAGAGTGAAGCTGGATGAGGAACTGGAGCGGTGAAAGCAGTCGCATGATGAAGCAAATGGAATAAATATTTCCCCAACCAGAAACTATTCCACAGACTGCTGGGGCAGGAAAAAATACAGCTGAGTTACTGTGAAAGGAGTGCAGCATCCAAACAGCTTAGGTTGTGGAAACCAGTGATTTGCAAAGCTATTTCCAAACTAAGTAAAAAATTCCCAGCTCACAGATTCCTGGGAACCTCCCAGCCCTGCCGGTAGGGCAGCGTGGCTGCACTGAGGGGACACAGCTGTGTCCCCTTCTCACACACACATCGAGCTGGGGGCCACTTTGTGATTTCCGCTTCATCCAGCACATGGGGCGTTTTGCTGATCAACACGTCCCCACTGTCGCTGCATGCGGCACCAGCTGAATGTTCAATCCCCAGCACAGACCGTGTTCCTGAGGAGGTTTCAGGTCTGAAGTCAGGGAGCTTGGCCAGCCCCACGCCCCGAGCAGCCGCCTCCACCTCTGAGTGCAGGGCTATATTTGGGAAGGCGGCAGCGTGCTCTCGGCACGTCCCAGCGAGCACCCTGGGAGCGGTGTCTGCTCTGGGTCCTAGAGAGGAGAGCTTGGGGAACAGGCTGGCAGCCCTCCCCACCTGGGCTCTTTAAGGGTCTGGCTCAGAGCTCCCTGCCTTTTCCAAACACTTTTCTCTTCTCCTTTTACAGGAGCTGAGCCGCCAGGCAGGCAGGCAGGCATGTGTAAATCAGACGGGGTTATTTTGAGAGTGAGAGCCGGTGAGGAAGCTTGCTCCCACCCCACGGACAGCCCAGGCTCCCACACACAAAGGGGCACATCCAAGGGGCTGGAAAACTACACAGCAAACCCCGAGGTTTCACAGTGGGCTGCCACCACCGTCACTGCCCTTCGGGCAAAGTGTGTTGTGTGAACACTGGGATTAAAAAGAATAATAAAGGCTGGGATTAAGAAATTAATGAAGCTGGGATGCTCTCCAGGGCAGGGCAGGCACTTGTGGAGACAGGAAAATTGACATCCGCACATGGTAGTGAGACTCAAGCTGGTGCCTTGGGCATCCCAAATGATCCTCGTGGGTCCCTACCTGCTCAGGAGATTCTGTGATTCTGTGATTCCATGTCACTTCACATCCACCAGCCCAGGGGCTGTTCTGCTCCTGGGAGGTTCCAGAGTGAAGGCCAGTGAGCAGCCACCAGCTCTGCTGGTCCAGGATGCAGCCACTGCAGAGTGGGCACACCTGGGTAGGATGTCCCCAGCGCCTGGACCATCCCTGCTGGCCCGTGGCAGCTGTGGTCCAGGCAGCTGCTCTGTGACAGTGGTGTCCCAGGGTGGCTGTGCAGCCCCAGCTGTGCTGGGCTCGCAGGCAGAGGCGCGGGTGCTGAGTTGGCCGGGACAGGGAGTGGCAGGGCAGTGGGACAGGAGCTCTGGCTGATGCTATCTGTGACCCACACCACTTTTATGGTCTGTCTGCTGTTTACAGCACTGAGCTGCGGACAGGTGGGGTCAGGCTGTAAAGGTGACTCACAGCGTGAACAGCTCGCTGCCTCTCCATGCTTGGGACAGAAAATGGGATAATAACTGGTGTGGAAAATGCTGGGAGGCTTTGTCTCTCCATTCCTCTTGACGGCTGCTGGGGCTTGTGAATACAGGGCTGGAATTCTTGCTTGCTTAAACAATTGCTCTCAAGTATTTCATCAGGAAGCAGGGGAAGCTGAAATTAAAAATATGATGAGTCGAAGCCCAGGCATTGCTCAGCCGACGGCTTGGTGACCTGCCAGACTCCTGGGGAATGCTTTTAATTTGGATAAGTGGAAGTTGCATAAATGGTACAAATGGCACGCTGCTCTTGCTGCTCACACAGAGCCGTGGGTGCAGTTGGCAGTGCCACCCGGTGTGTTGTCGCTGGCTGAGCACCCAGCCAAGCACAGCTGCTCCCGTGCACAGCTCCCACCCCGGCTGGCCGCGGTCACCAGTAGGCTGGCGGTGGGCTCCTCTGCCTGGACACTGCTCCCTTCACCCTCTGCCCTGCCAGAGTTTTTTTTGGAGAGGCTGTTTTCCAAAAACAGCTTGAAAATATGTAACTATCATACCAGAGCTGAATGGTCACACATAGATCTCCCGTTCCCGCCAGTCAGGCCAGTCCCCATGAGCTCATGGGGTTTGTGGTTTCCCGAAGCAGCTGTTCAGCCTTGGAAGGAAAAGCTCTGAGCAGCTACAGGGACAGGGACTGCTTCTGTGTGGGAGCTGTTGCTGGAGGAGATGTGGCCTCCAAAGTCTCAGGCCGTTTTATTCTCAGCTGTGTTGCTGATAAGCCCAATAGCCCTGGTAATGCTTCCAGACTGGTGAAATGGGGAAAACTCTCGTGTGTGTGGTTTGGGAGGTTTTGTGCTTTTGGCTTGCACAGGGCAGTGGGCAGTGTCTCTGTCACTAGTGTAGGCACCTCCTTGTGAGATGGCCTAGCTGCCGAGGGGTGAGCACTGAGAGCCTTTTAAAAGTTACCTAAAAATTCCTGGTCTGCCTAAACTGGGGAAACTTGACCAATGTCAAACACTCTCTGCCTTGTCCCACTGTCCCAGCCAGCCAGCGTGTGCCCAGGCTGGACTGAGTGATCCGGCAGGCAGTGGGTGCTCAGTCACGAGAGCGCATGTGCATCCCTGCCTGTGCCCACACCACCACTCTTGGGGAAAGGTGCTGGAGGCAGCTGGGCAGAGCAGGGACCCCCATGGCCATGGAGGTGGGGAGCAGCCCAGCCCAGCTGGTGTTCCCACCACCGTACGGGTGATCAAGGTGGGACACACAGGAGGGGTGTGGGGCTGAGCGGTGGGAGGTTTGGCTCCATCAGCGAGTCCACTATCTTGAGGGTGGGTCCTTGAAGGTGACGGGAAAAGCACTCTTGCTCAGCTGTAGCACAAGGTCACACCTGGAAGCAGGAACATCCAAGATACAGGAGCCACATCTCCCGTGTAACATAGTTCCCAAATCTTGGTAGACACACCAGGTGCTCAGTGGACCTGAAGGGGTGTCCCTGACACAGCTTGTCTTGCAAGATACCAAAATGCTCCCTGCCTTGACAACGCCCTCCCTCCCACATGCTGCCCCACTGAGCGCAGGGCCACGTGGTGCCCTGGCCCAGCTCCATTTCTGGATCTGGAGCTGGGGTCGGGTCCCACATCTGGGGTGGTGGTGGGTGCAGGCAGATCTCTGGCAGCTGTCTGATTCAGGCAAAGCTGGCACCAACAGTGGCATCCTTGCTGCCCCACGGCGGGACCCCAGTGTCCCTGGGGCTACCTCACAATTCTCTCCTGGGAGGGACCCTCCATGTGTTGCTGCACCTTGGGGTGTTGGTAACCGCCAGGACTTGATCAGGCCTGGACTTGACAGGGGGGTCCTGGGGAGGGCTCCAAAGGCTCCAGGGCACACACAAGGTGTAGCATGGGATTGTCAGCACCATACCTGGGGAAAGGGAGTCCCGAGGTGGGTGCTGCGGGGGGCTGCTGGGGTGGGGGTCCTGGCCGTGTTGGGGGTGTCCTGGGGGGGCGGTTCCCTGCAGAGACGGGGAGTCCTCGGTAGAAGATCCTGGTCCAGGACAGAGGTGTGGGGGCAGAGGTGCGGGTGGGGCTGTCCCGGGGCAGGGACCTCCACAGCTGGTGGGGACCAGGGCACAGCAGCGAGGGGGATCCCCGAGCAGGAGGGTGGTGGCCAGGGCAGGGCTGGGGTACCAGGAGCCGGGGCCCCGGGCAGGAGGGTATGGACCCGGTGGGGAAGCCCGGCCGGTGGACCC
>VXAZ01003489.1:10504-47214 GCA_013399875.1 Gymnorhina tibicen
CGGGCAGGACGGGCACCCCGGGCCCGCCTGCCGGCTGCCATCTGCCCGGCGTGCCCGGAGCTGCTCCTGCCGGCTCCCCCGCCCTCCTCCCCGGCACTGCTGCTGCCGGGGGCCCCTTGCTCGCCGCTGGTGCTACGGGTGCTCCTGCTGCTGGACCCCGCTCCGGGCAGGACGCGGCTCTGCCAGCCTGTTGTATCCCAGCTGCTGGGAAAGTTCTGCCCGAGGTCCGGGAGGCAGCCAGGGATTCGCTCAGCCTCTTGGTTTTGCCATCACCGTGCTGAGGCTGGCAGCGCAGACGGGAATCCCCGGTATGGTATGAAGCTGAGTCAGGGAGATTTAGATTATCTGCCTAGATAGTAGGGAGATAGATATCAGATAGATATCAGGAAAAGGTTTTACACCCAGAGAGGGGGTGCTGGAGCTCTGAAACAGGCTCCCCAGGAAAGTGGTCACAGCACCTGGCCTGTCTGAGTTCAAGAAGCATTTGGACAATGCTCTCGGGCACACGGTGGGATTCTTGGGCTGTCCTGCCTAGGGCCGGGAGTGGGACTCAGTGGGGGTTATGGGACATGGACTAGAAGAGCTAGGTGCGGGAGTGGGGCTGGCATGGGAACTGAGGGGCCACTGGACTGTGCTGGGAAGAGGACAGTGAGGGGGTGGGTGGATGGATGTTGCACAAGCTGATCCCTCATTCCTCGGGAATGCTGCGGTGCTTCCCGGGCTGTCATCACCCTGGGCAGCCTGTTCCATGAGAATGTTCAACGGGAGGCATGGCAAAACCACCATCTCCATGGGGCTCCTTCCCCAAGGGCAGGCCAGCAGCCGTGCTCTGGGGCTCGCTGTACCCACAGAGCTCCAAAACCACTGTGGCCTGCTCCTCACTTCCTCTGTCACCGGAAACAAGCAGGGTGCCAGATGTCCCTGGTCACCAGTCACCGTGTCTCATCTTCAGAGCCACCTGGGGAGCCTTCCCTCAGTGCTGCCAGCCTGTGCTGGCCCACGGAAGTGTTGTGACTCTCACCACACCAACCAAGTCTGTCTGAGACGGGTACAGTGCTGCCCAGCTGCTTGTAAGAACCAGCCAGGCTGCCCGGGGAAGGCTGCTTCAGCTGGCAGCTTGGGCTGGAGATGGAGCCCAGCCTGCTGAGGAGGTCTGGCAGGGCACTGGGAGCCAGCTGGGACTGCCCTTCAAGCCAGACCTTTGGGATGAAACTACTTTCCCGTTAGAGTTTGCAATGAGCCGTGAGTGCTGGCCTGATCTGTCGAGAGAATTTATCCTAAACCCTCACTCCTTTTGGGTTTGATACACAGCAATATGTGCTGTCCTGATAAACACTCATAAATGACGTCCTGTTAGTCCCAGGGCCGGCTGGTCCCCGAGCAGGAGCCAAGCTGATTGCCTCTGGCCACGCACACCCACCCCATGGCTGTGTGGAGGGGCTGGGGGTCCCCCTGTCCTTGCAGCGGGGAGCGGCGTGGCAGAAAGTCACACCCGTGCCCACGCGTGAGGGTCCTGCAGGGAAGGGGCTGCGGAAGCGCTGCCTTATCTGCCCGTGCCACGCACGGCTTCACCCTGCGCTCCCCTTCCTGCTGTCCCCACCAAGGAGGAAGCGTGGAAGCCTTCTTCTGCTCAAGATGAGAGATCAAAGACAATATCACAGTTTCTTTTGCCTCTGCTTAGAGGAAGAGGTTTTTGCCGGTTGGGAAAACAGAACCCAAGGGTGATTAACACCTTCCTGTAGCTGTAGCTCCCAGCAGAGGCACTGCTTTGTACCCTGGATGCTGCACCTCTTCCAGCAGCTGTTTCACCCCTCGCTGGGGCAGTTGTTGCCCCTCTGCCCCACATGATTCATCCTGAGTGCTGGAGCAGAGGAGCAGCCACTGGGCATCCCCATGGTCCCGGTGTGACCGGCCAGGGACTGCCCACGGCACTGCTGGACAGTTGCCCAGATCAGCCGGGCCGCACTCGGCGGGAGCAGGGCCCGGCCAGCGCGAGGCAAGGGGCGGTTGGAGGTGCTGGGAGTGGGGGCCAGCGGGGTGACAGCTCCCGTGTCCCCACAGGTGCGTGGAGGCCCTGCTGGTGTACTGCTGGTCAGGGAGGGAGGAGGAGCCCTACGTCACCATCACCCGCAAGCGGCGGCTGCGGGAAGGCTACGAGGTGGAGATGGAGCAGGAGGTGGGCCACTCGGAGCGCCGGCTGGCCACGCACCGCAACGCCTTCAAGCGCATGGCCGTCATCCAGGCCTTCCTGGGCTCCACCCCGCAGCTCACCCTCCAGCTCTACATCAGTGTCTTGGAGAAGTACGTCCCTGTGGCCCGAGGTAAGGGCGCCTGGCACGTGGGCTCCCCAGGAACCCCCCCAGGGCACGATGGCAGCTCCTTAGCCGCTTGTGCTGGTGCGACATCCAGGCGATCCAAAAAGTCATTCCTGGGGACACAGCTTCCACTGGACTCCCCTAAATGTGGAGCACAACCCACAGAAGTTGGGCACTCGTCAGCTCTCTGCTTTCCTGCTTGCATTGATGCAAAGTGGGAAGAGCAGGCCATGACTGAGGTGCCAGGCTCTGCTCCCAGCCCCGTGCTTGTGCATGTCTGCCCTCCAGAACCATGCCATCCACCCAGTGCTGTGTCTCGTAAGAGGGTCAGGTCTCTGCCCTAGCCTGCATCAATCTCCATTCATTTTTTTCCATCTAGCTACAGGCTCTGGCTTCCCAAAAGTCCCTCAATTGGATCTATTTCTGCACATTTTCCAACAGCCAGAGCTCCCAGCCCAGCACTCCCACTCCCAGGCTCCCTCGCCTGCTCCCAGGATGTTTATGTGCTTGGGGGTGGATATGCCAGAGCAAACTTTTAACTCCCATTTTGGCATGGTACCGAGCCGGGCACGCAGGCATGCTCCTGCACCATTCCAATTACAGTGCTGGGTGAAGGAGCTGCCCTCACCCACCCGCTCTCCCAGCAGTGCTGGGAGCCCAGACCTTTTCATCTGTGCCCACAGCAGGTGCATGGAAAGGGAAACACAGGAGATGCCCCATAGAAGCCCCCTAACTGGTCACAGCCCCCTGCAAAAGCATTTTGGGGAGTCGCAGATGCACAGGAAGAATGAGTGCCAGCGCTCCTCTAGCAGTAGATGCAGGAAGCAAATACCAAATGATGTGTTTTGGGTGATTCCCTCGCAGCTGGAGTGTCAGCTCAGCCCCACAGCTGGCAGCCAGCATGGATGGGACCAGCTGCACTCTTCTGTTTTTCTCCGTGCTATTCCTGGCTGTGCTGAATGTGAGCAGCTGCCAGCGTTCCCTACAAATGACCTCGGCTTTGCAGCCCTCGGATGGGGCTGGCTCTGGGGATGCTTCTGGGGCTACGGTGGTCTGGCTCTTGGCTGGGATGAAGGCAGAGGGGCGCTTGCAGCACAGACTGTGCCCCGCTTACCCTTGAGCAGCCTTTCTTGCACAGGGTAGGGGGGCTGGAGTACGGTCCAACCACAGAAATGGCTCCGTTTTGGCCAAGGCTTGGGTTTTATTGGTGTAGGGAGAACCTTTGGGAGCTGAGCCTCCTGCTGCCAGCAACTCCCCCTACAGCCAGCTCATCATGGGGACTGCCACCACCAGCCACAAGCTGTTCCTTCTGCTGCGAGCCCCGGTGTTTGACACTCGTGCTTCTCCCCCAGGACTGGCACCCCATGTTTCCCACCTGGGGCTGTCACCCCACACTTTTCACCCCCGGCAGTGGAGAGACTGGACACAGCCTGGTCTCCAACAGTGCCTGACTCCCCTGCTCTCTCCCTCTGCAGCCGTCCTCATGGCCATCTGCCTGGTGTCAGTCACCTACGGAGCGCTCGTCTGCAACATCCTGGCCATCCAGGTCAAGTACGACGACTACAAGGTCCAGCTGCGGCCACTGGCCTTCCTCTGCATTGTGCTGTGGCGCAGCCTGGAGATCTCCACCCGCATCGCCGTCCTCGTGCTCTTCAGCACCGTCTTCAAGCACTGGATCATCCCCATCGCCCTGGCCAACCTCCTGGTGGTCTTCTTCTTGCCCTGGGTGCAGTTCTGGCGCAGCGGCAGCCGCCTGCCTGACAACATCGAGAAGAACTTCAGCCGCCTGGGCACGGTGGTGGTGCTCTGTGCCTTCACCCTCCTCTACTCCAGCATCAACATGTTCTGCTGGTCAGCCGTGCAGCTCAAGCTGGCTGACCGGGACCTCATCGACAAGTCGCAGAACTGGGGCCGCCTGGCCGTGTACTACGTGGCCCGGCTGGCGGAGAACACGGCCCTCATCATCCTCTGGTACTTCTTCAAGACTGATGTCTATGAGAACGTCTGCACCCCACTGCTGGTGCTGCAGCTGCTCCTCGGCTACTGCCTGGGCATCTACTTCATGCTCGTCTTCTACCAGTACCTGCACCCCTGCCGCCAGCTCTTCCACCACAACGTCGCTGACTTCCTGCACTGTGTGTGCTGCCGCCGGCACCCGCCAGGGACCCCTCTGTGCCTCGAGGCACCCTTCGAGCCTGGCGTGCGGCACAGCATTGTCTGAGCACGTGGCTCCTCCAGCCAGCTACGGACACGGGGATGGGCAGCACTGGGCTGTGCCAGCAGCCAGAGGGTGCTTGTGGCACGGGCCAAGCGCTGCCTGGTCCTGCAGTGGCAGCAGGTCCCAGTGCATCCCCATGGTGGCAGGGGGACAGGAGTGTGCTTGCCTGCCCAGGACCACTTGTGAACGTGAAGGAGGGTTGATTTGGATTAGACATAAGGAAGAAGTTTTTTACAATGACGGTGGTGAGGCACTGGCACAGGTTGCCCAGAGAGATGGTGGATGTCCCAGCCCTGAAGACATTCAAGGCCAGGTTGGATGGGCTCTGAGCAACCTGGTCTAGTTGAAGATGTCTCCGGAGTTGGACTAGATGTCCTTTAGAGGTCCCTTCCAACCCAAACTATTCTACAATTCTACGACTCTGGGACTTAAGGGGTGCCCAAAGCACCTGCCGCTGCAAGCTGGCTGCCACGTGGTGCGCAGCCCCTGGGGTGCCCCGACACCCCCCACCTGCTGCCATGGGGCATACGGTGACCTGGGGCCGTGGGTGCTGCTGGGACTGTTCTAAGCAGTAAAGAAACTTTGCTGTGGCTGCGCGTCTGGGTGCTGGCAGTGACTCAGGCGGGGGCAGTCCCGCCGGGGCTGGCATGGGTGCACACGCCTGCTGTCCTCGTAACCCTGTCGCTCACAGGCACCGAAATGGGGCTGTGCCAGCGGGAAGTGGGGATGGAGGGGGTGCCCCTCGATGGAGCTGATAAGATTCAGGAGCACAGCGGGATGGGGGCTGGCCTCATCCTGCGCTTCCATCAGCGTGGCTGTGGCTGCCGGCCAGGGGAGAGCAGCGTGCCAGCAAGGAGCAATCCTGTCCAACCTGTTCCTCCAGGCTCAGGGCGCCAGAACTGGCTGCTGTTCCCAGCTGGAGCACTGGATACCCCACAGCTCAGGGCCCTGCAGTGGAGGGCAGGCAGGAGGGGAAGGGTGGCTGGCACAGCACTGGGGATGCTGATGGGACCCAGGCACCCTGGCCCCAAACCAGAAGTGTGATGTCCCCCCCTCCAGCACCCATTTTTGGGGTCAGCTCAGTTTGGGTGCTGGACTCAGGATGCTCATCTCCCCTGGGGTGCCCATGGAGGTGCAGCACCACTGGTGCTCGGTCTTAAATCACCCATCCTGTAATGGATGCCCGGGCTGGCTCCTGGCACTGGTGCAGTGCCGTGGCCCCAGGATGCTTCTCTTCTCTTCCTTTGGTGGTTTCCCTGCAGAAGGGGCAGCAGAGGCTGGTGAGGGAGGCCAGGGAAAACAGAGCTGTTGAGCCAGGCACAGGACGGGTCCTCCGCAACTTCTTCCCGGGAAATTCCTACCTTACCGAAAAAGCCCGTTTTTGTCCTCAAAGGGTACAAAACGCCAGGAGGAGGAGCCGGACACCCTGTGTCACCCAGCCGGGGGGTGGGGACCTCTCAGCGGGGAGCCATTCCTGGCCAGCACAGGGGGCTCGTTTCGGCCGTGGGGTCAGCCCTGCCTTCCTGGAAGGTGGCTTTTGAAACCACCAGCATTTCCTTAAAGGCTTCTCAGGGGAAAGTCCCCGCGGCGCCGTTCCCGCGGCCGAGGCTGCCGCACCGCCCGCTGCCTCCATAAAACGCCGGCAGGCGCGGGCGGGCGCGGGCACACCGCACCATGGGCAACTGGCTGGTCAACCACTGGTTCTCGGCCGCCGTCCTCGTGAGTGTGTGGGGCTGGGGGGCTCGCTGGGAGAGGGCAGTGCGGGGGGACTCTGGGGGCTACGGGCCCGGGGGGCTCCTGGGGGAGATGGGGGCTGATGGGCTGCGCTGGGCTGTGCTGTGGGGACGGACAAGCATCCCCTCTGCTCGGCCGACCCGCGTACCCCGGGCAGCCAGGGGAGGGATGGGCTCTGGAAAACTGAAAAAACTGAAAACTGACATTTTCTTAGGGAAAACACAGCTCACGGGAAAGGGGGTCCTGGAAAACTTAAAAATGCTGCTGCTCTGCCCAGCCACTTTGGCTGGGAGCCTCCCACATGCCTCTTCTCCCCTTGTGAGAGGAGGAGGATCCTGTGAGAACTCGTGGCAGGGTGAGGAGCTGGCACCATAGGGACCATCTGCCAGTGCCGTGCTGCAGCATCTCTGGTGTAACAGAGCTTGCCTGGCCAGCACCCATCAGCTGCTCAGCTCTGTGTGAGGAGCTGTGAATGCACGGGAACATGGCGGTTTACAGACAGTTGGGCTATTTTAATTTTTGAAGTTACTTAAAAAAGAAAAAGAAAACAGCCAAAAACCAAATACACGGCAGGGTGATCTTTTTTTGGACCTCTGCAAAAATTCAGTGGCTTGTGAGAGGCGCCAGTGTGGGGCGCAGTGGGGTTAGGCAGGGGACAGCAGCATGGTGAGGCCAGGTGAGCCAGCTCCCTGTGAAACTTCCTTCTCCCAGAATCTTCCCCGCACAGCCCCGACCACCCTGCAGATCTGCCCTCCCTCCGTTACACGGGCGTTGCCTGCTCCTGCCTTTCCTCGTTCCTCATGCACGGGTGATGCACAGGGCTGTGTGTGACAAGACAGGAATTTTGCAACACTTCCACACCTCTCCCCACCTCTGGCCCCGTGTCCCAGCCCTGTGCGTGACAGGGCAGCTCATAAGGAAACAGGAGGGGATGCACTGTCCTGACACCGTCTGGCTGCACCCGCCCCTGAGTGCTGCAGCATGAGAGGCTCCAGGGACAGGGTCCCTCCTGAGGCTGTGACTTTCCCCTGCAGGCAGCCTGGCTGGGCATCAACATCTTCCTCTTCACCTACTACTTTCTGTTCTTTGACCGGGACGAGCAGTATTTCTACACCAGGGCCATCCTTGGGGTAAGGTGCTCCCACGGCACCCTGCCTGCCCAGGCACACGAGCCCCTCAGGGCCCTGCTGCAGTGGGGCGTGGGATGTTGCAGCCCCCACCCCTTTCATGTTCTGTCCTCTTCCAGCCTCCCATCATTCTGCCCCACTCCCCGGCCTGGCATTGCGCCATGCTGGTCCCTGTCTTGATCCCTGTCTGGTCCCAGCCCGACAGCATCCCAGCCCAGCCTAGCATCGCTCCATCCCAGGTCCCAGCCCAGCGTCACTCAGTCCCAGCTCGGCGTTGATTGGCCCCATCCTGAGCCAGTCCTGGCACAGCACCATGGGATGCTGGTGCTCACCCCTCTCTTCTCCCCAGTCCGCCCTGGCATGGGCTCGAGCATCAGCCAAGTGCCTCAACTTCAACAGCATGCTGATCCTGCTGCCCGTCTGCCGCAACCTGCTCTCCTTCCTCCGTGGGACCTGCTCGGTGAGTGTCCCGCGGCGGCACAGCCAGCGTGGCCATCCCCGTCCCTGTCCCCATCCTGACACCGCTGCCTCTCCCTGCAGTGCTGCAGGCGGACGTTGCGGAAGCAGCTGGACCACAACCTCACCTTCCACAAGCTGGTGGCCTACGCGCTGGCCCTGCTCACAGGTAGCCCCTGCACTGGGCTGGGGCAACAGTGGGGACTGGAGCTGCCCGGTGGGTGACTGCCTGTCCCCTGTCCAGCTGTGCACACCATCGCCCACCTCTTCAACCTGGAGCGCTACAACCAGAGCCAACAAGCCACCGACGGCAGCCTCCCCGCTGTCCTCTCCAAGATGCACCTGCAGGGTAGCAACAAGTGGCTGAACCCGATCCACTCCAACCAGACGGTGAGCACGGCCTCGGCATCCAGCAACCCACCACCACCTGTCCCTGCTCCCCTAATCCACCCTGCTGCCCCTGCAGACCGTCGAGTACGTGGCTTTCACGACCATCCCGGGGCTGACGGGGGTGATCATCACGCTGGCACTCATCCTCATGGTCACGTCCTCCACCGAGTTCATCCGCAGGAACTACTTCGAGCTCTTCTGGTACACACACCACCTCTTCCTCGTCTACTTCGCTGGCCTCGTCATCCATGGCATCGCGTAAGGCTTCTCACCACTCCCCAGGGCAGGACAGCGAGGGGCAGTGGACACAGGCCTCTGGTGGGGCAGCTGCGGGGAGAGTCCAGTGGGGCTGTGGACTGCCATTCCCAGGGTGGGCTAGCCCAGCTGGCCTCACGCAGTGTGGCTCAGCCCTGGCTGGGGGCAGAAGCTGGCCCCTGGGCTCATCCCTCGCCTCCCTGCAGCGGGCTGGTGCGTGGGCAGACGGAGCAGAGCATGGCAGAGGTGCCCCCCCACCACTGCACAGAGTACCTCACACAGCGGGACCAGAACTGCACCCACGACTGCTGCAAAGACCCTGAGTTCGGGAGCATCCCTGCCGAGGTAGGGCAGTGCTGGGATGGCTGTGGGGGAGAAGCTCTTCCCTTGCCCTTGGGATGCTCCGGCCTTTCCCAATCCTTTGCTCTCCCCCATCTTCACAGTCCTGGAAGTGGGTTCTCGCCCCCATCATCCTCTATGTCTTTGAGCGGATCCTGCGGGTCTGGCGCGCGCAGCAGAAGGTGGTCGTCACCAAGGTGGGTGGTGCAGGAGCCTGTTCCTATCCCAGCTCCTACCCTTGGAGTCACCGGTGCCACAGCTCCTCGCCGTGGTGGTTGTGGGGAGGCGGGCAGGGGCCGTGGCCACAGCTCCTTCCTAGGGACAGGAGCCAGGCTGGGCGCTGAGCCCTGCCCGTGCCCCCAGGTGGTCATGCACCCTGCCCGAGTGTTGGAGCTGCAGATGCAGAAGAAGGGCTTCTGCATGGAGGTGGGACAGTACATCTTCGTCAACTGCCCCGCCATCTCCGCGCTGGAGTGGCACCCCTTCACCCTCACCTCTGCGCCCAAGGAGGACTTCTTCTCCATCCACATCCGGGCGGCTGGCGACTGGACAGAGCGTCTCATTGACACCTTCCAGCTGGAAATACCCAGGTAGGCTGGGGAGTGCCCAACCGGTCATTCCAGGGATTTGGGGAGGCCGTACCTCTCAGCCAGGCCCTGCTTTGGCCAGGATCGAGGTGGACGGTCCCTTCGGCACGGCCAGCGAAGACGTGTTCCAGTATGAGGTGGCCATGCTGGTGGGAGCGGGCATCGGCGTCACCCCTTTCGCCTCCATTCTCAAGTCCATCTGGTACAAGTTCCAGCAGGCTGACCAGACCCTCAAAACCAAGAAGGTACAGAGCATCCCATGGGACCAGCTGTGGGTTTCTCCTTCCAGCTCTGCTCCACCTCGAGCAATCCCTCTCCCCCTGCATCCCAGATCTACTTCTACTGGCTCTGCCGGGACACAGGAGCCTTCGCCTGGTTCAACGACCTGCTGGCCTCCCTGGAGCAGAAGATGGCCGAGTCGGGCAAGGCAGACTTTCTCACCTACCGCCTCTTCCTCACCGGCTGGGACACCAGCATTGTGAGTCGACCACGGGCTGGCATGGCTGCAAGAGGGGACACAGGGTGGCCAAGCTGGGCAGGAAGGGTGGGGCAAGCATGACAATGGCTTTCAGGCACAAAGTCCAGGGGTGTTTGGTGGGATCAACAGTGGATGCTCCTCCATGGTGAGGGACTGGAGAGGGGCTCATGGGTGGTGCCTGGGGTTCTCACCATCCCTGCCTGCCCAGGCCAACAACGTGGCGCTCCACTTCGACACCGCTACGGACACAGTGACGGGCCTCAGGCACAAAACCATCTTCGGGCGGCCCATGTGGAACATGGAGTTTGCAGCGGTGGCTGCAGCCCACCCCAGGTGAGGGCTGAGCAGGGAACTTGGGATGTTGGAGCTGGAGGCACCCCTTCCACCCTGGCACTCAGCACCGGGCTGGCTTTGGGAGAGGTGTGCTATCCCCTGCAGGGAGCCCAAAAAGCTTTTAAATCACTTTTCCCTGAGTTGCCCGCCTGGCACTGACATCCCTGTGCTGTTTGCAGGTCAGTGGTTGGTGTGTTCCTCTGTGGGCCAGAGGCCCTGGCAAAGAGCCTGCAGAAGTCTTGTCACCAGCACTCCAGCCTGGACCCCAGGAAGGTCAAATTCTACTTCAACAAGGAAAACTTTTAAGTGGCAGCGAGGCTGGCGCCCCAGCGGGCAGGGACCCCGACTGTATTGCCTCAGCCCTTTGCCAAAGCAAGGCCAGGGACAAGCATCTGTACACGCACTGAAGCCAGGCAAGACACAGCAAGGTACTCCTTCTCCATGAGAAATTCCAGGTTCAAAGACTGCTGCCTGCCTGTCCTGGGGCACAAGGGGTCCTCACGGAGCAAGTGGGCCTGCAGCTCCACACAGCCCCCTCGCCGAGAAACCAGAGACACGTGCCGTGATGATGCTGCTGGAGCAGCGGGAGCCCAGCGGGTTGGGCAGAACCAGGGGATGGGGATGGGACGTGGGCATCCATGCAGGCGTCGGGGGCCAAGCGTGCCCCTCAGGGCTTGAACAGTCCCTTGCGTAAGAGTAAATTAAACTTTCTTCTCTTAGTAATGAAAGCCTCCGTAGTGACCCAGCTGTGCGGGTAGGAAGGAGCCCGTGCTCTGCCCCCTGGTAGGGCTGCAATAGAAGAGCCGGTCAATAGCAAACCCTCTGGGGTGCAGGGTCAGACACCCCGCTGCAGGGGCTCACTGCCACCGTGGCACCCCCAGAGCCAGCCAGCACCCAGCACACAGCTCAGCTCCCACTGCAGCTCCCACCAGCTTCTGCTCCAGCGTATGCAAAGAGGGAAAGCCCGCTCGCCGAGCAGGCTGGTGTGGTAAGTGATCCTGCAATCAGATATGGAGCCCTTCCTGCCCTGCCAGCAGGGACAGAAAGCCAAGCTCTCTGTCCTGCCCCTTCCCTACAGCCCTGTAAACAGCACGGCACAAGAAATTCCATGACTAGCTCTTGCCCTGGTGTACGGAGGAGGGAGGATGGCAAGTGGTTTGGACAAGACTGAAGCCAGGCCACACTGCTCCCAGATGCCAACAGTCCCACTCTGGCCTCCATGAGAGACCAAACAAGGCAGCCAGGGACATGGATTTACTCAAACCCTCCTCCCACTTTATTTCAAACATCATAAAACATACACAGAAAAAAAAAAAGACGAACTGGAGGGAAAAACCTCTTGAGGGTGACACAACCTCTCCCAAAATGCAGCATCAGCTCAGGTAGCAATGGAAAGCAGCTGGCATGGAGCATCGCCTCTATCCAGGCACATGGCATCTCCATCATGTGCCTGCCAGAAAGAAGGGGAGGGTGAGCCTGGCACAGAGGGAAGCAGGGCAGAGTCCCATCCTGGGCAGCTCTGATTTACTGGAGGGGAACAGGCACAGGGTGAGACCAGGGGAAGGATGTCACCTGTCAGGGTGCCCCCGTGGATTTCTGGATTTGCTCCTTCAGAATGAGGATGCTCTGCCGCTGTTCTGGGGGCAGCATGGCGATCTGGTCTGCTGTCAGCTGCAGGACCTGCATGATCAGTGCTGCCTGTGGGGAAAGAGGGGTCAGAGACGTGCCCTGCTAGAGCAGCCACAGCATACCAGAGCCAGGGAGGGGCTGACCCCGCCACAGAAAGGCACACAGGAAGTGCTGCTCCTGCTGTCTCACCCCTTCCCTTTTGTTCTCTCACCTTCTCGTGATCCTGTGGGGTGACTTGGCTCTGTCCAGGGCTAAAGCCTCCAGGCTGACCAGCTCCTTGGACTCCTGCCCCAGGAATGCCTCCTCCCTGCATGCCTGCCCCAGCCATGTTAGGAACCTATGGGAGTAAAAGAGGGGTTAAGGACTGAGGGGTCTCTGGACTTGGCCATACAAATGCAGGAAGGTAAAGCAGATGATCAGATGGATGCCCTCACGGACAGCTTGAAGATGCCTGAGCACGAAGAGAGAGTGCATTTTACGTGCTCTCCTCTCCCTCCAACTCCTGTGCTCCTTCCTGCGCCTCAGGAAGAGGTGGAGAGAGGCCTGAGCCTTGTCCTGTCCCCAGCAGATGGGCAGTGCCTGGGGAAATGGGACAGATGCCCTGACCCCTCAGAGCCAGCGACCAAGGCCTGGTGCTTTCCAGAGCTGCCGCTCTGTGGGACAACCCCCACCCAGCCCCAGCCTACGGGATGCCGTCGGTGCCCGACCAGCTGAGCAGAGACGTGTGTACCTGGCGGGGCCCCTGCGGGCCACTGGCTCCCATGTTAAGTGGCCCAGGACCCTGTATCCCACCAGGCATCGGGCCACGCGGGTTGGGACCAGGCCCACGAGGCTCCAGGCCCCGGGGCTCCAGGACCCTGGCCTCCATGGCCCTGGCTTCCAGCACTCGCGGCTCCAGGACCCGTGGCTCCAGGCCTCGCGCCTCCAGCGCTCGCGCCTCCATCACCCGGGGCTCCAGCCCGCGCGGCTCCAGTCCTCGTGGCTCCAGCCCTCGGGGATCTCTTCCGACTGCGGAGGAAAGACAAGGTAAGCTCCTGAAGGAAGCAGTGCTGCAGGGAGCGTGGGAGTGAGCCTGCTGCCTCCTTTGTCTGGGGGCCAGCAAGCACCCAAAAGGTGCAGGGCTGGGGGCAGAGGGGACATGCCTGGAGGAAGTCCCTTGCACCCTGGGACTGTCCCTCCTTGCCTGGAGTCAGTCATTTCACTGCCCAAACCCCCTTCCTGTGCCTTGGGTCGGGGCAGCCGGCTCCACTCTGACTTCTTGCCTGCACAATCCAAGCCACCCAGTATTTCATGCCCCCTCTCTCACCTCGAGCATCCATCAAGGGCCCCCGCGGCTCTCCCATCAGTGGTCGGGGTTCTCCTATGGGTCCCCCCCTCATCTCATGGGGGGGGCCACGGCTGTCATGACCAGGCATATGGTGCATAGGGGCTCCCTGGTGGGGCGGCCCAAGGTAACCTCTGACGCAGAGAGACGAGGAGAGCAAAGCAGGAGGAGGAGAAAAAGCGAGAGAGTGTGAATCAGACACTGGCTTGGCACGGTCTGGGCAGAGCGCTGGGATTGCCCCCGAAGCCGGCCGCAGGGGAGGAGGGTGAGGCTGGCACAGGGATGGGTGCTGGTGGCCCCATGCCACAGGGCATCTGCCATCACCCCGGGGATATCCCTTCCCCGGGGAAACGGGCCGGCCCCCACGGTTGGCAGCACACAGGCCTCCGACCAGGCAGCGGTGACTCCCGGAAGGCTGGCGCCATCCCTGTCCTCAGCGAGAGGCTACCCTTGGGCAGGGGACAGTGCCAAGGGCTCCTCTCCTTCCCTCTCCCCTCACCTGGGCTCCACTTCTCCAGTGACTGAGAGCAGGGTCCCTCCGCGAGGGTCATTCGGGGCATCTCCCAAAAGGCCTCGGGGCGGCGGGCCACTAGCAGGTAGAGGTCCACGCTGCATAGGGGCCCTCGGGTCTGGCATGGGCACTGCCAGGGAGACACACAAGAACTCGTGAGGATCTGCATGACCAGGATCTGCCGTGCCAAGGCTGTCCCCGGCGCTGTCGGGCTGGGCGTGGGGCAGCCGCGCTGCTCCCCTGAGCTGTGCCGTCTGCCGGGGACGCAGCCCCGCACCCGAGGCTGGAGCACACCAAAGCCCCTTCCCTGGCTGCCAATTTTATTCCTCTCTTTGTCCTCCCTGGTTTTATCTCACGTTCCTTATGGCACCAGGGGCCAAACCAAGCATGGGTGCCCCCATGGCAATCCCTACAAGCATGGGCATCAACACCCTGCTGACGTGGGGCCAGGAGCAAAGCAAGACCTGTAAGGCTCCTGGAAGTGCAATGTCAAAGGGGGCTGGATCTCAGGCAAAAGCCCTTTCCAAATAGGCTCTCCTTTTCCACTGGAGGCTCTGTGCACAGTTCTAGCCTGTTCTCTCCTGTAGCCCCAAAGGAAATCCTGCCTCCTCCACCTCCTCTTACTGCCATCAGGCTACAAGGAGTGACATGCCAGTCCCTGGCCCTGAGAACAGCAGGGTGAAAGCTGCTCTCTGCACACTGCACAACGAGCTCCATGGGAAGAGGGAGCTGGCGGGTGCCGGGATACCTTGAACGCGTTCGATAGACGCAGGCCTGGCAGGTCCCACGGGCGAGAGCTGCAGGTTCCCTGGGCAAGCAGCAGGAAAAGAGGGAAAGAGCAGACACGTAAATAGTGTATGCACGCATGCACTGGCTTTGGGGACAGTGCTGCCTGCAGGATCAGCTCCCTGAAGTCCCCAGGAAAACCTACAGAGAAGATGTTGCAAGTCTGGCTTTATCAATCTCTTCCATTAACACCACCTTTGTCACCACAGGCAGGACAGCCAGTGTGGCACAGTCCTTCCCTCACTCAGGGAGAGAGGCAGGGAGAGAAGACACCCTGCCGAGAGATGCGGCACTCTTTGGGGCCACACTGGCCCCGTAACGCACACCCAGCTTCTGCTCTCCAAAACCTTTTGGGTGCCAAGAACTATCAGGTTGCTTTCAGGAAGACAGTGCCCACCCCAAAGAAAATGAGAGTCAGCTGCCCCTAAGGCCAAAGGATCTCAGGCTAGGTTTGCCATGCTGCTGAAACAAGGCCTAGGATACAAGTCAAGGCAACAGAGGTGACAGGTGTCTGCATGTGTTGTTCCTGGGAGAACAGGAACACCTGTGTCGTGCTAACCTACGTATGGCATCATGTGAACCGCAAGGAATCGGGCCCCAGGGCTGGGCCGTACAGACCGTGCCTGCGGAGGGAAAGCCGAGCCGTCACTCTCCGGGAAAGTCCCTGCCAAGCCTCAAGCCAAAACGGGGACCCAGCTCCCTCTGCTGGGCACGGCGCGGGAGAACGCGGCGGCCGCACCAGCTGCTTCCCAGCACCCAGGCAGCAAAGGAGCAGGACAAGGACCAGAGAAGAGCAAGCTCTGCCTGCCCGCACAAGCACAGGGACAGACACGGGCTCGCAGAGGCGGAAAACACAGGCACATCCCGCTCGGTGGGGACAGACAGCTCTCCTGGCTTCCAGGGCACGACTGCACAACACGGCGCAGAACAAGCTGGGAGCCAACTGGGGCACGGGCTGAGTCCTGGGAGCCAGGGAGCTGCCACCACAGCCTGGAACCCCGGTGAAAACACCGGGGCACAGCCAGGCTGCAGACAGCTGGGGCACAGCACTGCTCACTGGAGCGAGGCTCACACCACACACAGCACTGCACACGACTGCTTTACCTTGTCCGCGCTCCAAGGGGACGGGCCCTGCACCCGGCATCCCAACCTGTGACTGCATTCCACCTGAGAGGGGACAGGCAGAGATCAGACCCCTCCTCAGCCATCCCTGACAACTAACCCATTACTTTGGCCCCAAATACCTTCTCGCTCCCAGCTCCTGGGGGAGTATCTGGAGGTTTATTCCCTTGGTGTTGGTTCCCCCCAGGGATAATCCAATTTTGCAGCCCACATCTGGCAGCAGCACAACCACAATGTACAGTACAGGATTACGTGTGCTCTCACGGGGCCAAGCCCTCTGGTTAGGGGGAAGGCAGAGGGGGGGTGTCTGCAGGAGCCATGTGCTCACAGGTGGGGCAGCTCAGCCCAAACTCACCTCCTGGAGCCATGGGGCCAGGGCCTGGGCCCTGCACAGGGGCTGCCATCTGTCCTGGGGCTGGCACTCCCCCCTGCATGGGTGGCTGCATCAGAGGAGGAGCGCCGTTGACGTGCATCCCGCCCTGCCCGGGAGAGACACTGGATCTCAGGGACACCGCGACACCCGGGCACGTCCCCCAGCTGGGAGAGCTGGAGCTGGCACTGCCCATCTCTCCTGCACAGCTCATGTGTCGTGTAGGCTCTTACTATGGGCTGTGGCTGGGACGAGGGGGTGTTCTGCGGGTTCAGCTGCGCATTGGGACCTGGCCCAGGCCCCGGTCCTGGCCCCGGCCCTGGCACTGGCTGCTGGTTGCCTGGGATCAGAGGAGGAACACTGGTCTGGCGATGCAGGATTTTCTAGGGGAGGAAGGAGGAGAAAGGAGTTCTTTTCCACTCCCTCTCCACAAAGGCTACTACCAGTATCCTGTCTATCAACCCAGGATGAGCAGCAAGGGACAAACCAGCGCGATCTCCGGGTCGACGATCCTCATGACCACCTGGGCCTGCAGCAGCGCATAAGCCAGCTGGGGGTTCTGGAGCAGCATGTTCCTGGCTTCCTGGGGGCTGTTCTGGACACACAGCTGAGAAGACAGGCACTGATCAGAACTCTGACAAGGTGCGACAGGGGCTGAGAGGGGGCGGGCAGCGGCGGTAGGAGCTGTGCTCACACAGGGAGCACGGCCCTCCTGCACTCACCTTCATCTGCTTCATCAGCTCAAACATCTGCTCGGGTGGCAGGCTGGCCACTGCCCGGCTGATGGACTCGGGGGCATCCTCTGGGTTGACAGGGTCCCCATAGGGTGACTCTATGATGGGTGCACCTGTGCCCAAGCCTGCAATAGAGTCAGTGACTTCGTACTGCAACACAAACAGCGCAGGTAACGGGCTCATCGGGAGGGGAGCACCAGCCCATCGAGGGGAAAAGGAGGCAGTGAACTCAGGGAGGCATTAGGAGGAATCTCTTCACAGAAGGGGTGGTTAGGCATTGGAACAGACTGCCCAGGGAGGCTGTGGAGTCACCGTCCCTGGAAGTGTTTAAGTAAAGACTGGATGTGGCATTTAGTGATGCAGTGGTGTTTGGTCAAAGGTTGTGATGTGATCTTTAGAAACCTTCTCCAGCCTAAATAATTCTGTGATTCTCTGATCGCCTGGGAGCAAAAACACAGAGCTGAGCCCACGCATCCCTCTGGGGAAGTGCTCGCAACACCTCTTAGAGCAGGTCAGCTGTGCCAGCCTGGCAGAAGAGACACGCCCTGCAGCACTGCCAAGGCCGGGCCCAGCACGACACCCCAAAATCCCAACTCACTCTTGAGCTCCTCCTTGTTCTTCTCGCTGGCGGCGTTGTCGACGCGCAGGGCCCTCCCGCTGAACTCGCGCCCGTTGAGGTTCCGCATGGCGCTGAGCGCCGTCTCCTGGTCCTGGTACTCGCAGAAGCCATAGCCCTTGGGCTTGCCCGTCTCCCTGTCATACACCAGCCTGCGTGGCGAGGAGAGCGACAGCGCTGCTGAGGGCAGCGTGGGCACCTCCAGAGGGGGTGCTGGGATACGGCCACAGGAGCGCTGGGAGCAGAGCGAAGGCTCCGGAGTCACACCAAGGCACACGGCAGTCGGGCCTGAGCCAGAGCCAAAGGGCCTCCTGGCTCCCAGCACGGGTGTTCCCAAAGCTGTGGTGTGAAGGAAACCCACCAGTGCCAGCTCTGTGCCTCCCATGACCCCACCGGGCAGCTCCTGGGGCACAGGACGGGACTGGCTGCTCCCAGAACCCCCAAATCCTTAACTGAGAGCTCCCCAGGGCCTGGTGCCACACCTGGAAAACACCTCTGAGAGGCCCTGGGACGGGAGTGAGGAGCACAGAGCCTGGCCGGGACCCGAGCACTCATCAGCCACGGCAAGGTGGCTCCTCCAGCCCAGAACTGCGTGCCCACGTCCCTCTGCTGTGCACGGGACACTGTGCTCCACCTCCAGGTGACCGTGGCACAGCCACTCGGTCCCTCTGCCCTGAGCACAGCTGGCACAGCCTCACAACCCCCGCAGATGCTGCGCTGCTCTTCGGGAGGAAATAGCCTCGAGGGGGGCCCGGGGAGGTTTAGATGGGAAATTAGACAAATTCCTTCGCCAAAGCGGTTGTCAAGCTTTAGAACAGGCAGCCCAAGGCAGTGGTGGAGTCACCATCCCTGGAAGTGTTCAAAAGGTGCGTGCATGTGGCGCTTGGAGACACGGTGGGCTTGGCAGTGCTGAGGGAACGGTTGGGCTGGATGGTTTTAGAGGTTTTTTCCAACGCTAAAGATTTACGATTCCACGGTTCCAAGGCCGGCTCCGCGGAGCCCGCGGGGCTCGGTCTGGGCCGAGCAGGGGGACCCGGCGGAGCCGCTCTCACCTAAAGCTGACCACGGGCCCAACCTCCGAGAAAATGTCCTTCAGCTGTTCCTCCGTGGCCTCATACGGGATGTTCCCCACTGCGGAGACAGACGGTGCCGCCGGTCAGCGCGGCGGGTACCGGCCCCGACGGCGAGGGGGGGAAACCCGCCGGCCCCCCGCCTGCCCCTGCCCGTCCCTGCCCCTTTCCCTTTCCAGGTCGCCCCCGCGGCCTCACCGAACACGGAGCGCAGGGACCGATCCACGGCGGGGTCCCGCACCGACAGCCCCGCCATCGCACCGCCCGCGCCGCTTCCGGTCCGCGCACCAACGGTCCCCCCGCTTCCGCTTCCGCCCGCAAGAAACATGGCAGCGGCGCTCTCAGAAAGCGCTCCGGCGGGAAACGCGGCAGCGGCGGGAGCGGGGTGGGAGTGGCCGGGACTCGCCGGGAGCCACGGACGGGGGGGCTGCGGCCTGGGGGATCCCCCCGGCACTGAGGAGCCGGCCTCCGGGCAGCCCCGCGGCCTCAGGCATGCAGAGTGGGGCACCGGCCCCGCGGCACAGCCCCTGGCGACCCTGACACCGCCTGGGGCTTGGCAGGATGGAAGCCACGGACGTCCCCATCCGTGTCCCTGCGCTGGCCACAGAGCGGAGGTTCGCCCAGCGCCTCAGGTGAGGGCCAGCGGGAACCAGGGGGAGTGGGAGCCCCGTGCTGCTCCGGCAGGAGGGTCACGGGGCCAGTCCTGCACCGGGAGGGTCTGACCATGCCTTGCCTGGCAGGGAATGCCTGGAAGAGGAGCAGCTCTTGGACGGGCGTTACCAGCTGCAGCAGGCGCCGGGGGGCCGCGTGGCCCTGCCCGTGCGGGAGGAGCGGCTCTCCCAGCTCTGCCTGCCCTCGGAGGTGCCGTGTGAGCTGGTCCGCATCCAGGTCGGGAGAGCTCCCTTGCCCTGAGCCCTGTGCGGGGCGGGGGGCTCTCAGCCCCACGTGCCACATCCCTCCGGCAGGACCCTGTCCCCTCCCGGGCCGCCCGCCGGCGCACGCCCGCCCAGAAGCTGCGGGATGAGCTGCGGCGGCTGCTGGGCCGCACCTGGTCGGAGGAGCTGGAGCGGGATGTGCCCCGCGCCTGGCAGAGGCACGGGGACCTGGTCCTGCTGAGCGAGGACAGCTTCAAGGCCGCGCCGTGGGAGCGGCTGGGTAAGGGAGAGCAGGGCGTGCCTGCCCCGATCCTGCCCGCGGGCTGCCCACGTTTCCCAAATCTCCCGGCACGGGTGCTTTGCAGGCTCGGCGCTCTGGGAGACGGTCGCCTCGGCTTTGGGGGCCCGGCGGGTGGCCAGGCGAGGACGGGTGATGCCGGATGGGATGCGGACCCCCAGTGTCACCCTGCTGCTGGGCCAGGATGGCTGGGTGGAGCACGTGGACAACGGGATCAGGTAGGCGGGAGCCGCGGGATGCGGCTGCTGTGGGGAAAGGGCTGCCCTCACCATCTCGGCCGGGTCTTGCAGGTACACCTTTGATGTGACCAAGTGCATGTTCTCCCCGGGCAACATCACAGAGAAGCTGCGTGTGGCCTCACTGCCCTGCTCCGGGGAGGTCCTGGTGGATCTCTACGCAGGTAACGGGGACGGAGGAGGGGTCGGGCAGGATGGGCTGGCAGAGAGCAGTGGTGCAGGTGCTGATGGCATGCAGGTAGACATGAAGTGTCATTTCCAGCCTGGAATGAAAAATACTGAGCTTCTGTCTTGTCTGTGAGCACTTCAGCTATCCTGGCACTGCTGTCCCTCCTGTGTCCCTGCGGCCTTTGGACACTTAGGATGTCCTGCACTCAGGTTCTGCAGAGCTGTGTTCTGTAGCTGGTGCTGGTTTGGGGAATCACTTGGATCGAGGGGAAAGATTTGCCCCTGTTTGTGCTTAAGGAAGTTAGTGCTTCCAATTTGTGCCACACGGAGAGGACGTGGCACCCAAAAAACTGCTCTGGATTAATTAAACTAAGTGGTAATCTGGACACTTCTGCAGAGCAGGGCAGGTCTCAACCTGATGGCCAAAGACTGAAGGTAAAATAAGCTCCTCTAAACATATTTCAAGACAGATGTTGCTTTTGGTGAAGAGGGAGGGATAAATTTCCATTTTTCCAGTGTTTGGGCTTGTTCCAACCCAGAGCAAAGCAGACTTGGAGAGCCAGGGAGGCAATGTGCATCCTCCTGGGCCCTCAGGGAGGCGTGTGGATCTCTGTGGGTCCCTGCCCTCAGCCACTGCCACCTCCTGCCCGCAGGCATCGGCTATTTCACGCTGCCATTCCTGGTTCACGCGGGAGCCGCCTTTGTCCATGCCTGTGAGTGGAACAGCCACGCCGTGGAGGCCCTGCACAGGACCCTGGTGCTGAACGGGGTGCAGGATCGCTGCCGCATCCACGCCGGGGACAGCCGGCAGGTGAGCGCTGCCGCCTGGCCGCGGACCCCCTCCCCGCTGGCATCCCCTCACCTCCTCTCTCCTCCCAGCTGGAGCTGCGGGACGTCGCAGACAGGGTGAACCTGGGGCTGATTCCCAGCTCGGAGGAAGGCTGGCCGGTGGCCTGCCGCGTCCTGAAGAAGGGCACGGGTGGGGTTCTCCACATCCACCACAACGTGGAGACTCGCCCCGCGCCGGCCCCGTCACAGACGCCGGCCCTGCCAGCTGAGCGGGGCTCTCCAGAGGCAGCCGGCTCTGGGGGAGAGGCGCAGCACCCAACGGGGGATGGTGGGAAGGAGACGCCGGGGGCCAGGCTCAGACCCGAGTGGCAGAGGTGGGCTGAAGCCACGGCCACACGGATCCAGGGGCTGCTGGCAGAGCTGCACGGGCGGCCGTGGCGCACCAGCGTGCTGCACATTGAGGCAGTGAAGCCCTACGCGCCACACGTGCATCACCTCGTGCTGGACCTCGAGTGCCGGCCAGTGCTGCCTGTTTAGCTGGGCATGGGCACCGCTGGGGCTCCAGCTCCTGTGGAAGGACGGTATCAAGCACCAGGGGCAGGGAGATGCTACCAGCAGTGTCCTGCTGCCAGCCTGGATGTGCCTTATGTCCCCTAGTTCCCAGGTGGCAGCACTGTGCAGCAGTGCCTCGCCGTGCCCAGGGCACCCACGGTTGTGCTCCCACGGCAGATCCCTTCGGGATCCAGACAAGGAGGGAGCGAGCTGGGGCTCAGAGTGCTGGTGTTCTGCCCTGGCTGTGCCAGTCGCTGCCCAGATCTTGGACACGTGGTAGCACCTTCAGCCCCGTTTTCACACAGGAGAGAGCCACAGGGCTGAGAAGCCTTGGGTTCCTGCTGGGTTCATTTCAGCAGGTCAGGGACAAACTTTGTGCTTGTATTTACCAGTGTGCTTTTTTAATGTACTGGAAACAAGTCTGTTCATCTCATTTTCTTTGTATCTTTTTTTCAGAAATAAGGATGTTTCTCACCACTTCTTGCTGGTGTCCAGTTAAAACATGAACACTGGTGCAAGCGTGGGGGTCTGGCCTGGGGACTTTGGGTCCTAGGGTGATGTGTGGAGGGGCTCAGGGAGCAAAGCCTCTGTGGCATCGTCTGCCTGCAAGCCCAAAGCCCTCTACGTATTTATTGCGTGTGTACTCCCGATGGAGCGAACCCCCGCCCTGTGAGGGAGCTGCCGCTGGCCCTTTGATGTCTCCGTGGTTTTTTCCACTGTGTCAGTGTCCCATCGCTTCCCACAGGGCTGCGAGCCTCTGGCTCTCCCGTCCCTGGGGTGCGGCCGAAAGTGTGGGCAGAGCCGCGTCCTCTCGTTTGCCTTGGGGCTGCAACCAAGTGGCCTCCCCCGGTGTCCTGCGTGGCGAGAAACCACCTCCCCCACGGGTGGAGCCCCACGCCTTGTCCAGCCGCCTGTGCTCGGGGTTCCCCGGGTGCCTGTGCTGCTGCGGGCAGGGGCGAGGCGCCCTGCGGGGCCCCTATCTCTGCTGCGAAGGACAAGGGCAGCGGCTGGAGCCTTGCGGCGGGAGCACACCACGGCGCCGCTGGGGCTCCTCCTTGGGGATCCCGGGGGGGTCCCCCGCAGTTCGGGTGTGGGTACGCTCTGTGCTCTGCAGGAGAAGCTGCCCCCCCACTCAGGGCCATGGGGCCGAGGCGGGGAAGGCGGCCCGCGGGACCGGAGCCGCAGCTCTGCCGGCGGGATCGGCCGGCGGAAGGGGCGGGAGGGAGCGGGCACCGCCTCCCGCACGGGCCGCCCCGTCGGTGCCGCAGGTGCGGCGGGCGCGGCTCCTTTAAGGCAGCGGCACCGCCCTCCCGTCCCGGCCCCCCTCCCGCTGCCGGGAGGCGCCGGCCGGAGCCACTGCAGGTACCGGGAGGAGCGTGGGACCGGCGGTCGCTCCGCCGGCGGGAGCCGGGGGTACCGAGGGTTCCTCCGCGGACGGGAGAGGACGGGGATCCCTCGGCTGGTGGGGAGTCGCGGGGAGCCGGGGGTCCCTCTGCGGTCGGGGGGGTCGAGCCGCGCTGTCCCGGGGCGGGGGCAGGTCCCAGCCCCAGCGGCCGCGCTGAGAGCGCGGTGCCGCCGGCCCCGGCCCCCCCTTTCCCCGACAGAGAGGAGCCGGGGCTCCGTCCCGCCGGCCCCTCTTCCCGGAGGGACGCCGGGGCGCGGCTGCGGGGACGGGAAGGTCCCTCCCGCCGGTTCCGCCGGCGCGGGCGGGGAGCGGGGAGAGCGGCTGCAGCCCCCGAGCAGGCGCTCTGGCTCCGTCGAGGCTGCAGCGGCCGCGGCCGCGCGGGTCCCGGTGCCGCCGCCTCCGAGCCGGATCCTGTCCTTGCCGCGGGTCCTGGTGCGTGTCCGCTCCCGGCGGCTCCTCGGGGTCGGACAGCTCCGAGCCCTGGTGCGTTCCTGGGAGGGGCAGCCCGGGGCGGCTCCTTCCTGCCGGGGCTGCTCGCGGGTGCTGAGCGTCAGCCCGGTCCCACGGAGCCGGCTGAGGTCACCGGGGCTGGCAGGCGGCCCGAGCCCCGCCCGGGGCACGGCGGTGGAGGCGGCGGGCGGGCCGGTGTCCTGGGTGCCGCGATCCGCTCCAGCCCCGGGAACGGGCACGGGGCGTCTCGCGGGACCCGGGCTCAGCAGCTGGTATGTCCCCAGCTGGCATCCGGTGAGGGCCAGCCATCCCCGGTGGAGCGATGTCGGAGGCTGTGGATCTGTCCTTCCTGTCGGACGCGGAGAGAGATCTGATCCTGCAGGTCCTGCAGCGCGACGAGGAGCTCCGCAAAGCAGAGGAGAGGAGGATCAGGTGCGAGCGCGGCTGGAGCTGGGCGGGAGCTGGTTCCCCGCTCTGCTCTGGAAGTGGATGGATGAATGAGAGTGGGGGTGACGGAGGTCTCTCGGGGTCCCGGGGTGGCTCTGACAGCTCCTGGTGTCGGATCTGAGCAGGCGCCTGAAGAATGAGCTGCTGGAGATCCGACGCAAGGGAGCCAAGCGGGGCAGCCAGCGCTACAGCGAGCGGACCTGCGCCCGCTGCCAGCAGAGCCTGGGCTGTGTCAGCCCCAAGGCCAACACTTGCCGGGGCTGCAACCACTTGGTGTGTCGGGACTGCCGTTCCTACAGCCCCAACGGCTCCTGGCGCTGCAAAGTCTGCACCAAGGAGGCGTGAGTACCCAGGGACAAGTGGCAGGCACCTTCTGTACGTGCTTCCTGTCTCCTTCCTCTTCTCAGTTGCCTCAGCTTGATTCCTCATGGCCAGCCTTTCCTAGCCTGGCTGGTCCTCGGATTCCCATGTTTGGGTGACAGAGAAATGTGTCATACCCCACTCTTGTGTCTCCCTCATGTCCACCGTGCTCCTTCACCCCCCTGACTTGATTGCAGCATCCCCCTGTGCCCCTTGCACAGCCTGTGTTTCAATCATCCCAGGTTTCCTCCCTTTTGGCCTCCCCTGTCCTACTAAACTTGTCTTGCTCCCCTGTTTGCTGAGGATGTAGCTGAGCCTGTCAACTGCCCAGTGAATTGTCTCTGCCCAGTCACCTGCTGATTTTGCCCACTTGTGTTCTCCTTGGGTTGTGGCAGCACCGAGGGTGGGGTGGGGGACAGGGGACAGCCCCCACTGCTCCTGACTGCCCCCACCACCCCCTGCCCTGCAGTGAGCTAAAGAAGACAACGGGCGACTGGTTCTATGACCAGAGGGTGAACCGCTTCGCCAACCACCTGGGCAGTGACATGGTGCGGCTGTCCCTGCGGCACAGGCCGACAGGTAGGGCTGCCTCAGCAATGCCTCCTCCCACAGCCCAGCCATCCGGGATGCTCCAGCTTTCCCCAGTGCACCTCTGCCCAGTGTGGAGCTGGATGAGAGCAACTCCTGCTCCAGGCAATGAGCTTGGAGCAGCGTTCCTCCTGATGCCTCCCTCTTTCCAGCCAGCAAAAGAGAGACTGTGGGACAAACCCTCCTCCAGAAAGCCCAGCTCAGCGAGCCTAAAAGCTCCTCTGCAGTCCGGCAGCCGAGCCCCCCTGCGCCCCGGGAGGGGTCCAGGTAAGAATCCCTACTGTCCACCATGCTCCAGGCACCAGCTCTCATCTGCTGCAGTTTTGAGAGGAATCTGCAGCCCCACGTGGATCATTGGTGATGCGGAAGCTCTCTCAGACTGACCTCCTCGCCAAACAGGACATACCTGTGGTTTTGCTTGTCTGCAGTTCGTTTCCAGATGCCTCAGACCCTCGGGATGGCAAAAGCGACACAGAGTCCATGGAAAACATGAGCCTGGATGGCTACAGACCTACTCCTGCTGATGTGGGGGGCAGGTGAGAGGTTCCTGGGGTGGGTTGTCCTTGGCAAGACTGGCTGGCAGAGGATGAGGACCTTCATCTGAAGTGTGTTTTTCTCAGTCTAGTGAGGGGAAGCTGGCTCCTCTGGCTGGGCTGAAGCCTGTCCCTGGGCAGGCAGGTCCTCTGCTCCCCGGCTGCAACAGGCAGCTCAAGTGGCACTTCCTGGCCGGCACTTGCTCTGCCGGCTGTGCTTGTGGCCTGGGACAGACCTTTGTGTTTCCGCCACAGGAGGAACTCCCTGGAGAGAGCCATCCCTGGAAAACAGGTTGCTGTGCCAGCAGGACCTGCTTCCTCCAGCCTGACCCTCCCTCTCCGCTCCAAAAACGCGTTCTCGGACGGACGGGTGCGTGACGCTGCTCCGGCAGGCTCAGCCCTGTCCTGGGGCGTGGGGCTGGGAGCCCTGTGGGGTGCCTAGCCCTGCCCTGCTCTGAAGGGACTCTTCCTCCTCAGGATGCCACCGTGGGGACCCACAGCAGCACCTTGGTGGACGAGCACGAAACGATATTCAAGAAGAACCCCCGTCGGGTGGTGAGGCCCGCGGGTGAGAGCTGCGCGGGTGCCATGGGTTTGGGTGCCGACACGGCCGGGGGTGGGCAGCCTCTCCTCCCTGGGCTGTGATGGGCTTTCAGTGCGGATGGGAGAGGCTGGGGCAGCCCCTTGCGTGAGGGACCAGCAGGGCTCTGCCAGTCCTGCTCCGTGCCGCTGCCTCCTGCTCACCACCTCTCGTGCAGACTACACCAAGTCGGTGATCGACCTGCGCCCCGAGGACCTTGTGGGGGAAGGCGGCTCTTTGGGGGACAGGAGCAAGTCAGTCCCTGGCCTCAACACGGAGCTGGTGAGACCCTCAGAGCGCCACAGAGGAGATGGCTGCCAGCTGGAGATGCTGGGTATCTGTCTGGCTGTGCCCGACCGCTCCCCACACAGGCGGCTTTTCTCTCCCCTTGCAGGAGGAGGAGGAGGAGGACATCGATAACCTGGTGGAGATCCACCGGCAGCGCGTGGCCCGGGGCAGCATGCGCAGCGGCACGTCCTCGGTGAGTGCCCGTGGTGTGCCTGTGCTCTGCTCCACTGCAGGGAGAAGTGATGGAGAAAGGCAGGGCCGAGGGGCTGGGTGGGAGAGAGGCAGGGCAGGCAGCTCCTGGAGGGAAGGGGTAAGAGCCTTGTGTCTGGGGGCTTCTTCCCCTTGAAGGGAATCAAAATGCAGAGACTCAGCTCTGTTCCAGGGAGCCCATGTGTGGGTGGGAGGCACTTGGTGGCCATCCCCAGCCACAGGGAGGTGATTGAGGCTGTGTAGAAGAGGCACGGGGAGTAGCCTTGCTGAGGATGAAGAGGGGGTGTCAGGTGATCCTGTGCCAGCTCAGCCCTGCCATGTCTTCCAGAGCACACTGGGGAGCATGGTCAGCATTTACAGTGAGGCCGGCGACTTTGGCAGCGTGGCTGTCACCGGGGGCATCTCCTTCTCCCTGAGCTACGAGCAGAAGACGCAGACCTTGTTCATTCACGTGAAGGAGTGTCGCCAGCTGGCCTATGGGGACGAGGGCAGGAAGCGCTCCAACCCGTGAGAGCCGGGGGGGCGATGGCTGCTGGCACCACTGGTGGTGCCCAGCTGGGTTGTGGGGTGCCCACCAGAGATGGGAGCTGTAAGTGGGAGGGTCCTGATGAGGCAGAAGGTCCGGGGTTGCCCTGGGGAGCTCGGGGGATTAATTGTGGGGGGACCTTGTTGAAGCGCTGCCTGTTCCTCCCTTCAGGTATGTGAAGACCTACCTCCTGCCCGACAAATCCCGGCAGGGGAAACGCAAGACGACCATCAAACGCAACACCATCAACCCCCTGTACAACGAGCTGCTGAAGGTGGGTGGAGATGGGTTGGGCTGCAGGTACTCAGGGGATGCTGCTGGAACAAGCAAGGGGAGGGGTGAGCTCCTAACCCTGCAGCGGGGTCTCTGCAGAGGACCCATGCCCAGAGACTGCACCCTGAAAGCTGCAGAAACCCACTCCCAGCTCTGCTCTGGCTTTGCTGCCAAGCCCCAGTGCCTCGGTAGGGTGGAGGCACAGCTGCAGATGTGAACATGTCAACGGGACATGTCCCTGGTTCCTGTGGCACTCCCCAGAGCAGAGGTGTCCTGCTTACCCTGGGTATTTCCTTCCATGGAAAAGGCTTCCAGGTCCCTGGAGGCAGGTTACAGTGGCCGGAGGGAGAGCAACACATCTGCAGGGGCAGAGATAAGACAGTTCTGGGCCCCAGGGCAGAACAACTTGGCACTGCCCTTCACCATCCCTGCTGGCTGGCTCTGTCCCTGAGCCTGGCAGCGCACCTCTGAGGCCAGGCTCTCCTGCACAGGAGGAAGTGAGAGCTGTGGTTTGGTTATTAGGCTCCCACAGCCGGGTTTGCTGAGGTCTTGTGCTCTGACCACCTGAGGCTCAGTGGGCTGGCAGAGCTCAGTTTGGGGTGGGATGGCCGGATGCCATGGGTCCTGAGGAGCATCTGCTGGGAGAGCACAGGCTCCTGCACCACTGCCCTGGGACTCTGAGGTTTCGGCAGGCATGGAAAGAAAGAGGAACAGGCTCCTGTGTGCATCCACTGCTCCTCAAACCTGTGTCTCCTTGTGCTCAAGAGCTGTAACTGGTGGTGTATGCCAAGCTGATGGTATTGCCCCTGCCCTCGGCTGCCTGCTCACCTGTGCTTTTCCTCTCTCCCCAGTATGAGATCAGCAAGTCCGTCCTGCTTGCGAGGACGCTGCAGTTCTCGGTGTGGCACCACGATCGCTTTGGCCGCAACACGTTCCTGGGGGAGGTGGAGGTCCCGCTGGATGCCTGGAACTTCGAGAGCCACCTGGAGGAGTTCCTACCCCTGCACGGCAAGGTGTGCCCCTGCCGCCCACAGCCTCCCTCGCCTGCTCCTGTTGGGGTGTAGCCCTCAGTGGGCAGAGGGTCCGGAGACCTCGGCTAAGCGTTGCCAAAAGGCTTGTGCCAAATCAAGTATTTGGAGATATGAAAACCCCAGTGGAGACAGCAGTGCTGTTGTAGGAAAAAAGGACAGATCTTCTGCCTTGAGCCTTGCTTCCCTCCTCCTTGTCAGGTGACTGAGCCAAAGTAAGATCCCAAAGGAGCTGGGCTACACTGGTCGTGCTGGGGAGAGTTTGCAGGCACTTGTGCCAGCGCAGCCACATCTGGGAGAAGCCAAGTCCCTTGTGCCAGCCTGGGGAGGTGCTGCACACCAGGCTGTCCCTGTGTGTGCCGTGGCCTCTCTGCAGTGGTTGGTACTTCTCACCTCCTTGCAGATCGGGGCAGATGCTGCTGGTCTCCACCAGTACAAGGGGGAGCTGGTTGTCTCCATGAAGTACATCCCATCTGCCAAGCATCCTGGGGCTGGGAATGGCAGGAAAGGTAAGTGCTGAAGCTCCAGGATCAATGTGTAGCCTTGCAGGACCTGCTCATGGCCGTGCAAGCTGGCTCTGGATGGGGTTCTTGGGTGGTGTCACTGCAGCCTTCTCTGCAATGCCTGCAGAGCTGCCCTGGGTCAGGGCAGAGCTGGCTGTCCTCAGGCTGCCCGAACCATCCCAGTACCTCTCTGAGGCTGGACCAGGCTCAACCACTGGGCCCTGCATGAAGCAATTTTGTCTGCCTTTGCCTCAGCAGGCAGGGCCAATACAGGAGAAGGCAAGAGGAGATGCCAGCCCGGGCTCTGCACCTGCCTCTGGGATGAAGAGTGTTCAGCAGGAACTTTCCAGAAGTTTGCAGTGCTGGAAACTAAATTTGATTAATTTCTACTGTGTCGGGTTTTTCCTAGGTAAGACAGGGGAAGGCGGTGAGCTCCAGGTCTGGATCAAAGAAGCCAAGAACCTCACAGCTGTCAAGTCTGGGGGCACCTCAGACAGCTTTGTCAAGGGGTGAGTGAGGGTCCTGGCTGGGGGAGCAATGAGGGCACCGTCCCCCCTGGCTGTATTCCCAAAGGGGACCTGGAGAGGGCCCCTTGCGGGGTGTCTCGATCCTTGTTCCTGAGCCGTGCCAGGAAAGGCAGGAAAGGGGGCTCCAGGCCGGGTCCTGGGGTGCTGAGGTGCCCCAGCCCACAGAGCAGGAGGCAGTTGCCCATGTGCTAACCCAAGGGGCTGCTTCCCCCAGCTACCTCCTGCCACACAAAAACAAAGCCTCCAAGAGGAAGACGCCTGTGGTGAAGAAGACCCTGAACCCTCATTACAACCACACCTTTGTCTACAACGGTATCAACCCCGAGGACCTGCAGCACATCTGCCTGGAGCTGACGGTCTGGGACCGGGAGCCGCTGTCCAGCAACGACTTCCTGGGGGGTGTCCGGCTGGGAGTGGGCAATGGTGAGGAGCCTGGGGCCCATCAAACTTGGGCCACCGGCAGCCTTGCTGGGGCTGCTGTGCTGCGGGCAGGAGGCTGCTCCGGCAGGGACTTTTTCCATCCTGTTCCCAGGCATGAGCAACGGGCAGGCTGTGGACTGGATGGACTCCACGGGCGAGGAGCTGAACCTGTGGCAGAAGATGTGCCAGTACCCGGGCTCGTGGGCAGAGGGGACACTCCAGCTCCGCTCCACCATGGCCAAGCTGAGGCTGTAGGCTGTGGCACCAGGGCTGGTACTGCTATTGGGAGCCACACTTGCCACACAGCCTGGCAGGGCTGCCAAATGTGGGTTGGTTTTTTTTTTCTTACACTTTAATAAACATGACCTTCTCTAAACAGGCTTGGGCAGAAAGTCTTCTTGGCCTAGCTTCGTTTAAAGCTTTTCTTTTGTCGTAAGCCTTGTACCAGATTTCAGGCTGAACTGGAGTCCTTGTGGACCCTCCCTTCTTCTCCCCCAGGCAAAATGCTTTGAAATGTCACTGTGTTTTTATTTCTTTCCATTCTTTTTCCTACCACTCCGTTCCACAGTCTGCTCTCTCCTTGTCCTCTCCACCCTCTTCCCCATACACAGCCCAGCCCCAGCTGCAGCACGGGATGGGTGGAACTGTGTGGGGTCAGCCTGGCGGGGTTGGGGATTGTGGTCCCCAGGAAGCATTTGTTTCCCAGGCCTCTCGGTGACGTATGTGCCAGCACTGACTTTTTACACAAATTTATTTATTTCAAGTTAATATTCTACTGCCAAAGCAGTTCCCAGAAGGGGTTCCCCGTGGGCAGTGGGAGAGGGAGTGAGTGGCAGGGGAGATGGCAAACCCTTTGGGGTGGACTGCACGCTGGCTGGCTGCTGTGGGCTCTGCTGAGCATGGGGCCATCTGCTTTTAATAAGGGCTTTCGGAGTGGGAGGTGTTGGGTCCAGGCTGTGCACGGGGTGAGCCGCGGGGAGGCTGAAGCTGCTATGTCAGAGGCTGTCGCACTGCTGGCCGGCCTGCCCTCCCTGCCTGCCCGCTCTCCTCTGGCTCCCTGTCTGCCCCCTGCCCTGGGATTTGAGCAGGGGCACTCCAGCATCTCCTGCCATGGTCTGGGTTGGGCTGAACCATCCCCCAGCTGGAAACCGCTCCGGGCTGCTGGGCAGTGGGACGCTGCTGGCACAGAGTCCCGGCTCGCCCCTCTGTGCCAGAACGGCCAGAGAGGGGCTCCCCTTTCCCGGGGCCCTTGGCACCCTGCTCCTCCTCTACAGTGGGCGACTAGAAAAGCAGAAGGGAAGGTGTCCAGCCCCTGAGGGCAGTGGCGGGGGGTCTGCCCGGCGCTGGCTCACTCGCAGGGGTCCCCGCTCTGTGCCCGCCTGGCCGCCTCGCGCTCGCTCAGCAGGTACGTGTCGATGAACACGAAGAGCTCGTCGGGGCTCACCGGGGAGATGTAGCGCTCGCGGTCGGTGCCCGCCTTGTCCAGCAGCACCGCGTTGAAGTGGGAGCGCGTGAGGTGCAGGAAGCGCCTGCGGGTGCAAGGTGGGTCGCTGCTCAGGGCTGGGGGCTTGCACTGAGGGCTGAGCCTGCCCGCCTCTTTCAACCATGCTCGGGTCCTCCTGGAGTGGGGGCTCCCATCTCTTCCTCGGGCTGTGAGCTCTGGGAAGCTCTGGTGATACTGCATTCACTCTTGCAGGGGGGTCCCCCCATTGCACGAGCCCCTCTGGTGCAGCACAAAGGGGCTATTCATGAACTCAGCTGCACCCTCGTGCTTTGCCATTCCTAGAGGCATTCCCATTCCCTGTCCCCTCAAACAGGCACCTGGCTCTGCAGGACAGCCCCCTGTCTCCCTACCTGAGCTCCTCGATGATGCCAAGGGATAGCTGGTGCTCCCGGATTCGTCCCACCTCGTGTGGGGGCTGCCCCACCAGCTCGACGGTGGTGACGTGGCGCAGGTCCAGCCCGCAGGCAGCTTGCTGTGGGGGAGGGGGACAGTGAGGGGGTGCTGGATGTGGAGGTGGGGAGTGGGGCAACAGGAAGGTCTCCTCACCTGCAGCATGGAGATCTGCATCTTGTAGTAGCGGTTCGAGGCGTCGGGGGCCGAGACGACAAAGAGGCGGCGTTTCTCATGGAACTGATCCAGCAGGCTGGCGGCCGAGTTCACATCTGTGTTGACCTGCATGGCTGGGGCAAGAGACAAGCGGGGAGGGAGGTGCCATCGTGGCCCCCATCACCCCTTTGACCCATCAGGCAGCATCCCCCGGAGCTCTGGGCATTGCCACGAGCAGGTCCTGCCCCACCCGCACCACTTACGTGCACAAAGGGGCTGGGAGCCCGTCCACTGCTGGGTGGACTGGCAGACCCGCAGGGAGGTGCCCTGGCGCTCGTAGCCCCCGTCGCACAGGTACTCGCAGGTGGCACCGTAGTTGTTGCCGTCGGAGGTGCAGGAGATGTACCCGTTCTGCGGAGGCTTCAGCACAGGGCAGCGCCTCACTGCACAGAGGGAAGCTGGCTGAGGGCTGGGGGTGATGGAGCGCAGCCCCAGTAGTGGGTGTGCAGCCGGGGGGAGCGGCAAGCGGCCCCACGGGAGCCCCCTCACCTTGGACGCGGATGCTGAACTTGCAGCTGGCTCGGTTGTAAGCCTGGTCGTGGGCGGTGTAGCGGATCACATGCTCTCCTTCAGGGAACTCGGAGCCGGGCTCCGGGCCCCGCAGCATCACCCTGCACCCAACAGATGGGTTTCTCCATCAGCACCCCGGGCAGGGGCACCTGGCATGGCCTCCAGCCCTCGCCGGCAGGGCCTGCGGCACCTCTGCCCTCACCTCTTGATGACTCCGTCAGCAGAGTCCCTCACGCGGGGAGGGTCCCAGTAGACGGTGGCAGTCAGCTTGCCTGGCTCTGCGATGCGCTCCCGGGAGTCTGGGCAGCGGATCTTGGGAGGCTCCATATCTGCCCAGAGAGAGGAGAGGGACTCATGGAACCTGTAGATATCTTGGCTGAGCTATGAGAGCGAGGCACCAGCCCCTGTGTTGAACCACGCCAGGGACCTCGGAGCCATCTGGACCTACTGTAAAGCCAGCGCTGAGTGCCCCAGTCCCAGGCTGGTGCCGGTGCTTCAGGGCTAATGGCACTGTGGGAAGCAGCAGGGACAGGGGTCCCAGGGGACGGAGGTGCAGGAAATGCCGGGTTGGATGTGGGGTGACACCTGCAGACACCCCAGGCATGGGTGACCAGCCCCTGCGTGCCCCAGCAGCGTGGGGTGAGAATTTACCTACACAGATCGGCTCGCTCCCGCTCCAGTGCCCATCCTCCATGCAGATGCGACTCCGGTCACCCTCCAGCTGGTAGCCGGGCAGGCAGGTGTAGTCACAGCGGGAATCCATCTGCACGCCTGCCGAGCACACGTAGGAGCCCCGCAGCACCGCTGGCAGCACGTGGCACCGGATTTCTGGGATGGAGAGAGCAAAGAGGGGTGGGAAGCGGCTGCCGGCCATGCGAGTGGGCAGAGCACCTCGGACTGGCCGTGGTGAGCACCTGCGGGGATGCTGGCAAGGCAAGGGCCGGGGACACTCACGTCGGCAGTACGCCATCCCGGACCAGTGGCGGTTGGGCAGGCACTGGACAGCACTGGGACCCACCAGGCGGTACCCGCGGGTGCAGCTCAGCTCGCAGCGTGTCCCCAGGCTGCTGCGGTAGGAGCTGCCCCGGGGTGAGTAGCAAGTGGCCTCTCCGCGGTGGATCTTGAGCGTGGCGCACCACTGGGGCACTGCGGGAGAGCAGGGAGGTGACGGAGGAGCCTGCCCTGCCTCGGTTTCCCCATGAGGACCCAAGGGATGGGTTGGGTGCTGTTACCTCGACGGTAATCCAGGGCAGGCTCAGGGGGGGGTTCTTCTGCGTACACCTCATTTGTGTGACTCTCCAGGTAGTAGCCAGACCCTGGGGAGGAGGCAAGAGACGAGCGGGCTGCGGGGTAGCTCATGGCTGCAAAACATCCCGCAACTCCCAGCAAGCAGTCCCAGCCCGGGGCAGACCCTGTCCTTGGGGCTGCTGTCAAGGGTTAAGCCGGGCAGACCGCGAGCCCAGTCCCCTGCGACATGGCGTGCACTGGCACCAGCCGCAGACTAAACAGCGGCGGAGGCAGCCGTGGTTGTGGCAGGAAACGGGCGCTGGCGCGGAGTGGGCTGGCACCGACCCCCAGCTTCGTGCTGCCGGGAAGTCCTTCCACCCGCTCCCATGGCACCGTCGCCGCCACGGGGCATCCCAAGGGAAGGAAGAAAGCTGCCCTTTCCTGCCCATCCCCTCACCAAGGCAAAGGTTGACGGGCACGCTGCCCGGCCGGGGCCGGTGGGGATGCAGCCCCTTGCCCGTGCTCCAGGGAAGGACGAAGCTGCTGAGGGGGCTTGTCCGGAGATGCTGGCCGCACGCCACGCGCGCTGCGCAGAGGGGCCCCACGGCTGGGCTGAGCACAGCCCTGCGCTGCGGGCCGCCCTCTGGCCCGCACCGTGCCTTCATGGGCAAGGTACTCGCCGGCGGGGAGGGAGCCGGGCAGGGGGAGAGGGCTGACGCCTTTCCCCGCGGCCCCTCGGCGCCTCGGCGGGCCGCGGCATTCCCCAGCACTGAGCTCACGTTTCCGCCGCGTTTCCGCCGGCCCCCGCCAGCGCTGCCCCCTCCTCGCCGCCAGCCCACCCCACCGCGCTCCCCTCCGCCACGGCGGGGATGCTCGGCCTGGGAAGGGACCCCAGGCACAGCGGCAGCCCCGCCGTGGCTGCACCCAGTCTCCCCTTGTCTCTGCTCTGGGGTTTGGGAAGGGGATATCCGCCAGGGCCAACCCGAGCAGAAGCCCCGCCGTCACGGGTAGGAAACTCCATTACGAATCTTTCCAACATGAACTTCACTATGGAGCAGCTCCGCACCGCTTCCCACAAGCTGCCCGCTCGTTTTCACAGTGCGTTTGTTCTGCTGCCCTTTTCACGCTGCCATGGATGCCTCGGGGAGCAGAGGAGCAGGGATGGTACCCATGGGGGCGGTAGTAGGGATGCGTCCGTGATTTCCCGGGGGGGCTGCCAAGACTCCCGCCGGGGCCCAGCGGACAGAGTCTGTGTCCCCGCAGGCAGATGTGCCATTTAATGGTGATGTTTCCTTCACTGCAAGCGCTGCCTTTTCCTTCTCACCTGGGGCCAGCTCAGCCCCGGCTGCACCGGGCAGGAGCATCCCCAGCCAGGCGTGCTGGCAGCACGGCCAGGGGAGGTGATGGAGGCAGGCAAGGGGAAAGCACCCCAAACAAGGCTGTGACCTGGTGGTCCAGCCATGGGGGGGGGTTGGGACCGTGTGCTCCGTCCAGCAAACATCTGCCGGCCGATGGCCCCCGTGGGAGCAGGGAATCAGCGGGAAACTGCGCTCCCGCAGGCCGGGGTGTGAGGAAGGGAGGCTGGTTTTCTGCTCCTCCCTGGATGCCTGCCAGCATCCCCTCCATTCCTCCCTGTACCCACAGCTCACCCCCACAGCACCCCATGCCCTCCGGCACTGATGCTCTCCCGGCGTCGCTGTACCCAGGCACCCTCCATCCCTTCCCACCACAAGCCCTCAGCAGGAGCAGAACTGCACAGGCTGCCACCCCCAGGAGCCCCGCTGTGCCTGCACACCCCGGCACTCACCTTCGTGCCACGTCGATGACACCAGCCTGGCAAGGACAACCAGCAGGACGGGCACTGCCTCCTGCGCCATCCTGGGGAGCCGGGGGGCCGGGGTGGGCAGCCCACCTGCCGTGCTGGGCCCGGGAGCAGCCGTGAGCCTTGGCGAGGATGGAGAGACGCTGGAGGCAGGACGACGGCCCCCTCTGTAGCCTTGTCACTGCACAGATGTCTGTCCCTCCTGCCTGGCTGCTCTGCTTGTGCTGAGCAAACTTACTCTCCCCCTTGGCTGCCCATCCCAAACATTCAAAAGCCGTGAGTCAGGCCCAAAATGATGAGATTGTAAAAAACAGCAAGTCCCAGGATCGCCCGTTTTCCAACGCGCCTCCCGCTTCTCCGGGGCTTTAAAAGGTTGTAAGAGGTTTTCTTCTGCAAGCAGAAAAGCCAGGAGCCTGTTTAGACACAGGAGAGAGCCAAACCGGGCCTGTGCCAGCCCTGACAGGCTCCGGGAACGGGGGGCCTGCAGGGATGAGCACAAAACCGCGGGAGCCAGGTCCCCGTTCCCACCTCTTGCCAGGAGGGAGGGAGAGACCCCGCTGCAGACGGAAGGCTCCGAAACCGCTCCCGAGGCAAGCGCTTCCAGCTGGGATCTGTTTCCCAGCTGAAGTTCAGCCCCCGCGAGGCAGAGGTACCGCAGTGCCTTTGTCAGCACCCGCCGCCCCACAGCCCGCGGGGCTGGGGTCGGGGGGGAGGCAGGACAGGAGCTGGAGCCACCTGGGATTTGGGCTCTGGGGCGCGGGCCCGCGTGGGCAAGGAAAAGTGAGGGATGAGCCTGGCACGGACAGGTACGAGCGCTCGCGTGGGGCGTGCAGGGGAGGACGTGCCGCTGTCTCAATGGGCTAATTATGTGGCCGCCAGGCCGGTGAGCACGCTAATTAATAACAGGCTGTCCTGGGCAGGACAGGGCAGCCGGGAGGCCCCGTGCGGGGCTGCTGCCGCCGATTGTGGGGAGCCCACAGCCCCCGCGGCGCGGGGACACCCCCGGGAGGGCTCACCCCGCCGAGAGCAGGAAGCCCGGCGCTTGTCAGCGTGGTGGTAATGCCGTGTGCTGGGGCGCGGCGTGGCTGTCCCGCTGGACACCTGGACAGGGGGTGGGGCACGCTAGGGGTGCAGCCGCTGGAGCAGGAGAGCAGGGACTGGCTGGCACTGGGCAGGGGTGGCACGGGACAGGCAGGGGGGTTGCACCGGGGAGGCAGGGAATGATGGCGTGGGTCGGGCAAGGGGTGGCACAGGGTAGCACGGGGCAGGCGGGAGGTGGCAGCGGGTAGCACCGAGCAGGTAGGAGGTGGCATGGGACAAGCCGGGGGTGGCACCGTCAGGCGGTGGCAAAGGGGAGGCAGTGGCACTGGAGAGGGAGTGACACGGGCTGGGCAGGCAGTGGCACCGGACAGGGGGGAGTAGGGAAAGGCACGGGGTGGCACGGGCCAGGCAGCAGATGACACCGGACAGGAGGTGACAGGGGACAAGCAGGGGGCGACACCGGACAGGAGGTGACACCGAACAAAGGGGTGGCCCAGGACAGGGGGTGTCACGGCACGGGGGTGTCACGGCACAGGGGGTGTCACGGCAC
>VXAZ01003489.1:47846-62467 GCA_013399875.1 Gymnorhina tibicen
CCCCGCCCCTCCCCGGCCCGCCCCGGCCCCGCAGTCGCCCCGTGTCGGCCATGGCGTCCCCGTCGCGGCGGCTGCAGACGAAGCCGGTGATCACCTGCCTCAAGAGCGTCCTGCTCACCTACACCTTCGTCTTCTGGGTGAGCGCCCGCCCCACCCCGCGGCAAGTCGCGGCCGCGCCGCCCTGTCGCGACAGTCGCGAGCCACTGCGGCTTTCCCCTCTCCCCACCAGGTGTCGGGCATTGTGCTGCTGGCCGTGGGCATATGGGGCAGGGTGAGCCTGGCCGTCTACTTCTCCCTGTTGGACGAGAAAGCCACCAATGTCCCGTTCGTCCTGGTGGGCGCTGGCACCGTCGTTGTCCTCCTGGGCACCTTCGGCTGCTTCGCCACCTGCCGCGGCAGCACCTGGATGCTCAAGCTGGTGGGTGGCCTGGGACAGGGCGGGATGGAGCCCCATCCTCTCCTGATCCATCCCGACCCATCCCGCTCTATCCCGAAACACCCCATCCTATTCCTGTCTGATCCCATCCCTAGCGTACCCCGTCCCATGCTGTCCTACCCCATCCTCTCCTCCTGCACTATCCCCTCCCGTCCCGTCCCATCCCATCCTGTCCTACCCCATCCCGTCCTACCCCATCCCATCCCACCCTTTCTGCCCGCAGTATGCCATGCTCCTGTCCCTCATCTTCCTCATCGTCCTGGTGGCCGCCATCGTGGGGTTCGTCTTCAGGCATGAGGTGAGTCTGGGTGGCCACTGCCGCCTCCCAGTGCTGCAGAGTGAGTTTGAGGCTGCTTTTAACCCAAGTGCAGTTGCAGATGTCACTGGAGGGACAGAGGTGCTGCTTGGGAGTTAGTTTAGCAAAAATGGGGTTAAACCAGCACAAAGAGCAGCTTGGTCCCTGTAAGGACCCAGAAGGACGAGCCTGGGTGCAGGGTCAGCCCAGCACAGAACGTTGTCCCTCCATCGGAACAGGCAGAGTAGCTCTGGACTGTAATTTCTGGCTTTGGTCTATCTTCTGCAATAATTTCAGTAATTAAAGCTCCTCGGAGGGTTCCTGTGCTGCGGAGCAGCCTGCTTGGGAGGGAGCTGGCACGGCGCAGGCCCGTGTTATTACAGGCAGCATCCCTGCTGCCACAGCGCAGCCAGCCTGCCCTTTAATACAGCCTCTAATTGCCTGGTGGCTGGGAAATGTCTGCTGGCCGTGGCCGGAGTCATTCCTGCCATCACCGAGCGGTGACTAACGCGGGGACGCGGGTCCTGCGGGGCAGGAGGGGACGGCACTGCCGCTGAGACCTCTCTCTCACAGATAAAGACAAACTTTGAGAGTAACCTGAACCTGGCCTTGGAGGACTACAACGTGACCGCGGACCGGCACAGCGAGGCCGTCGACACCATCCAGAGAACGGTGAGAGCCCAGGCTGGCATCCGGCTGCCAGCAGGTGGGAACGCTCCCCTTGGCCCAGGGTGTCCCCTTGGACTTCTGTGGCATTGGCATCCCCGTCACGGGCTTTGGAATTTGGCAGATGCTGGGTGAGATGGGCGAGGGTAGGGGAGCTGCGGGAGTGATGGTGGGACTAGGGGTCAGTTCCCTGGTGTGACCAGGCTCCCCAAATGTGCTTCCCACTCCAGCTGCACTGCTGCGGGGTGCAGAACTATTCTGACTGGGAGAGGACTGAATACTTCAGCCAGAGGGGCATCCCCCGGAGCTGTTGCAAGAACCAAAATGACTGCTCGGAGGAAGATCTGAAAGACCCGAACAAGGCCAAGCTGAAAGTGTTTGTGGATGTAAGTTGAGTCCAGAAAAATCCGCCTGCCAGTCCTGGAGATGGGGAGGGCAGGGACAGGTGTGTGCAGAAGGGCTAGTCTGTCCCTGGCAGGCTTGAAAGGAGAACTGCCCTATTGATGCAGGTGTTCAGTGGCCCAGGGACTCCCTGGAGTGGAGGTAGGGTAAGGAGTCCTCCCTTCTATCTGAGGTTCCCCCAGTCCTTCCTTCGAGATTGGGGACCAGCCAGACCCGAGCACTGGCTGTTGGGGATGTGTGTTTGAAGGACAGGTGAGTAAGGAAGTAGTTTCCCAGCGAAGTTTGTTTTGGCAGTGCTGACATCTCCCATCGGTGCAAAGTCCTGACCCGGTGGTGAGTGTGTGTGACCTCATCCACGGGGATGGCTGAGTGATGCAAGGAGCGCTCCTCTGATGAGTCACCTTGCTCAGGTTGGGAACAGCCCAAGGGCAGTGCTCCCCTTGATAAGGCATCTGGGCTGGGAGCCTGGCTGGGGCAGCCCTGATAGGGAAATGGCTTTGCTGAGGTCTGGCAGGAGTGGGGCAGCCAGGACCCCCGTGCTGCCTGCACAGGAGCATCTTCCCCTGGAGCTGGCGGTGCTTTGGGGAGGAGCTGGTTTGTACTCCTGGGGGTGGAAAGCGCTGGACGCACGTGCTTACTTTGCCTCCTCTGCAGGGTTGTTTTTTCATGGTAACGTCAACAATGGAGTCCAAAATGAGCGTTGTGGCCGGAATCTCCTTTGGCATTGCGTGTTTCCAGGTAAATCTCCCTTGTCTGGCTCGGGAGGACTGCGGAGTGACGCTAGCATGTCTCCAGAGGTATTTAATTCCAGTGCAAAGTCTGGTGTGTACAAAAGGCACGGTTGGTTTCAGCCAGGGAGGAGCAGCTACTCTGTGGATTCCCCTTGGGTTTAATCTGACTGCTGTGCAGGCCCCAGTCTCTTACGCCCAGGGCTGAAGCCCCAGCTCTATTTCCTTGAGCCCAGGTTTATCTGGAAAGAGCTCCACTCTGAAACAACCGACTTCCAAGAAAAAACAAACAGAGATGGACAAACTCTCTGCGCCTGCTGTTGGCAGGGATCAAATTTGCGCCTTTCCTCTTCCTGCCCATCCGCCACTGTTACCAGGAAGGTGTTTTGGCATCGCTTCTGTGTTGCGGGGCGCCCGTGGGGCACCCGTGGGGCACCACTTGTGCTGGTGGGTGACCGCCCCACGGGCCACCCCTACCGTGCCGCTGTGTCCTCTCCCTCCCGCTCCCCAGCGTCTCCTTCAGTTCATCGTGCAGCACGCTTCCTGCAGGAGCCGCGGCAGCAGCAGCGTGCTCGCCGGCCCCGGCCCAGCCCCGGCAGGCTTTACCCCGGCAGGAAACGGGAGGCCCCGGCCCCCAGCTCGGCCACGCCGGGCGCTGACGCCGCGCTGGGTTTCCCGAGGTGCCGGGGGCTCCCCGCGGGGCTGCGGGGGTGCAGCCGGCCCTCCGGCAGCCGGGCGGGGGGAGCTTGCTGGGCTCTCGGTGCTGAGCAGCCTTGGCTTTGGAGGGGCTCAGATTCCGCCTGCCCTCGACCCGGCTGGCGCGGGCCGCGGCCTGAGCTCAGCCCGGGCGCTGCCGGCCGGCACCGCGGGCTGCCCGCGGCGTGGGGAGCAGGAGCCCCGCCGGCATGGGCGGCTGTAGCGAGCTGGTCACCGCGGGCTGTCCGAAACGGGTGGACTGAACGGGGGGAGAGGTGGGAGCCGGCAGCCCTTGGCTGCAGCTCGGGCTACCCAGCGCTTCGGGAGAGCCTGAGAGCCAGAGCCGCTGCGCTGTGCCCGGCTGCCCGCCCCGCTCCCCTCCTCGCTGGGCTGGTCTGGCTCTGGGCTCCCTGAGATGTGGCCCATACCTGAACGGTGAACTGCACACACGGTGAACTGCACACACGCTCCCAGCTGCAACATTATCTCCGCTGATGGCAGGCTTGGGAATTGTAACCAGTGCCTAGCTTTTATTGCCTCTTCAGCAAGCTTGGCTGGGTCATGCATCTGACAGGTACTCGTTGTGCCTCTAACTTTGCTCGTGGAGGTCAGAGTCATGCAGGATCTGGCCCTGAAGTCTGCACAGGTGCTGGGAGGCTGTGTTGTGGTAACAGAGCGTGTTGTGATAACAGTACCTTCCTGATGTGAGAACAGCAGCCTTGCTTCCCCACTGTCCTTGCAACAGGGAGAGGTGCTGCCATTCTCCGGTGGCTGTGTAATTGGCTGTGACGCTCCTGATATCTGTGTAATCCCTGCAATTACCATAAAACAGTAGATGCTTCATGAAGCAAAATGTAACAGGATGGGACGTGGAGCATCTCTTGTGAGGAGCTTGTTTAGTTGGTGCCTGCCAGGATCCTGTGCTTCCGCCACTTTCGGTGATTCTGAAGCAGGGTGCAGCAGCCCTTGTTATGGTTTGTAAACCCCACTGTCCATCCTTGGATTTCACAAAACCATGGATCAATTTGTCAGGTTTTCTCCTGAAAACACCTCTCCCTGGTTTTGGCTACCTCTGACACGTGGGGTTTGTTTTTTCTCTTTTTCAGTTGATTGGCATCATTCTCTCCTGCTGCCTGTCCCGGTACATCACGAACAACCAGTATGAGATGGTGTAGCTGGCCCCCAGCACCCTGTGCCTGTGGCTGGGTATGTCTGTAAGCTTGGTGGGCTGCCTCTGCCCCCCTGGCTGCTGCTGGTCACCCCTGGGGTGGGGGTACCACGTGTGGGGGGTGTGGGATTAGAGGGCACCTGCAAGGCTGTGTCTGCTGTGTCATTTTGCCCTGCGTACAAACCCACCCTGTGTTAACTCTGCTGTGTGCGTTGCAGGGAACGGCTGGGGAGGAGGCCTCCACCTCCAGTTTCCCTCTGGATGCCGCGTCGTGAAATCTTGCTTTGAACTGACCGATCTTCTTCTCAAACAGCTCATAGAAAGGAGTGCAGCAGCTGTCCTGGTGCACTCGGGCACTTGTCCTGACACTACTCTGCTGTGCCACCGCCTGGGATAATTGGTGTGGCTGTGGTGGCTGCAGCCAGGGCGCTCCTCTGGGCGCTGCAGTCCCCGGCCCTTTCCCTGAGTGCCACACTGTGCTGAACTGGCCGTGCTGGTGGCCTCTCAGGTGTCCCCGTGCTCATCTTCAGTGCCTCTGTTGGGGAAGTGATGCTTCCCCTTCCCTCTGGCAGCCCCTTGACGTCCCCTCGCTCTCCAGGCACGGTTGTTCTTGAGATAGGGCTGTTAAAACACAGTCCTGCCTGCCTGAAGCCTTGGCTCGTCAAGGTTGTTGCCAAGCTGTCTCATCCCTCCCCTGGGTTTTATATACTTTTTTATAGTTGTACTTCTCTAAGTACAGGCTGTAGTGGTTCTTTGTAAGCTGTAGCGAGGTTTGGTGATGTAGCTCCTGGTGCCTTTACCTTGGTAGGTGTCCTTGCACCGATTCAGCTGTGACTTGATTGTCAGTATTATATGCTGCTTCAACTCATTTTATGTATTGAGTAGGATTCTTTTGTCCTGAGACACAATAAATATTAAGATATTTTACTCTATGAAACCTCCTTGACTTTTCTTTTCATGTCCTGGAAATTCCTCTGCTTGAAGAGCAGCAAGTCCCCCCGGGGGCGATCCGCTCACTCTGGGCCAGCCAGGAACCTCTGGCCATTGCAGTTTGCATTCCTCCAACGTGCACTGGTGCATTTCTGCTTGCAAATAACTTCTGTAATTGAATTTTCTTCATAACCGCGGTTGTGTAACCGTGCTGAAGCAGAGGGCCCGGAGCACCCCAGCCCAGGAGCCGTGGGTGAGTTCAGCTCAGTGCAAACGTGCGCACCCTCGGCCTGCTGGCTGCTGGCTTGGAGCAAAGGGCAGGGCAGCGCCAGGCCCCAGCTGCTCCCCAGGGCAAGAAATGTGGATTTAAGCTTTTGAATTCATTTGTTACTGCTCATTTTTGGGCTGTTTTGTCAGCAAGCCTCTGCTTTCGTGAGCCTGGTGCTGCGGTGATGCAGTGACACGTCCCCTGCCAAGCTTGGGGGATTTTTGGGTCTCAAGCCCCGAACTGAAATGAGCTGTGTCTGGCTGGATGCCTGTTCTGTTCCTAGGGAGGAGGCAGGTGTAAACAGAGCAGTGAAGCCAGGGGTAGCAGTGGTGGCCCTTTGTCAGTGTCACCTCTCTGGCACACGCTGCCTCGGTGCTGGGTGAGCTGCCCCAGCCCAACAATGACCCTGTACGGGCCAGTCTCGCTGCTGACAGAGGAGCCTGGAGGGAAACACCCCAAATCCTCGTGTTGCATTTATCCCAGGTGAGTAAATCAGACTGTTGTCAGCTCCTGGCTGGCTGAAAGCCTCCTGGCTTGGGATGGGGAGGCAGAATGCGTCAGAGCACGGAAGCCGGGCTGGAGGTTGGCTGACGGCAGTGAACGGATGGATGGAGACAGGGCAGGGACATGTGAGAAGCAGAAGTGGATTTGGATAAACCCATTGTCATTTTAAAGCCTGCATAGAGGGAAAGACCCTGCCCTGGTCTGTGCCCCTGCCTCCACAGGCAGATTCCTGGGGCATCTGGTGGAGGTGATGCCAGATGGATGGAGATGGTTCTGGCAGAGGGTGGCACAGGGACCCTGGAGGTTTCCAAGCAGCTCCAGGAAAACCAGCATGGGTTGTGCCAGCCTGGGGAATGAGGAAGCTTGTGCAGCCTGCTCATCCCCACAGGCAGCAAAAGCACTGCAGCCATCAGAGGGCGTGGATCTTCCCCGGTTAAATAGCACTAAACTCACTTCAATTTGGAGAGGTGTTCAGTAGGTACAGGCATGTGCTGGGGGAGGTGCCAGGCACACTTGGGACACTGATGTCCTGAGTGCACCTTGGTCACTTGTCTGGACACCCTGAGCAGGGACAGAAGCATTGCTGGCTGGCCCCAGGGCTTTGGTTTCTTGCAGCAGCTCTGGCTGGGTGGGTTTCACAAATCCCCCTGCTGTGTTTGAACCTCCCCTCTCAGTGGGATAAAGGTCTCAGGGGATTTGTCAGAAACGCTTGGTGTCCCCAAGGCTGGTCGGTGTCCCTTGGGATGCCATGTGGGGAGCTCTGCTGCACTGTGTTCCCAGTGTTTTGACCACATTGTCAGTGCAGCCATGAACAGGGAGGAACAGGGAGCGTGCCCTTAAAACACGCTCACATCCCCATGGGAGCTGCAGGGATGTGAAGGGGGTCTGGCAGCGCTGGGAACATCACATCTGGCACCTGTCTCTGCTCCCTCCGCTGTAGGTACATTCTGGCCATGGCAGCGTGCACTCCCTTGGTGACACTGAGAGGGTTTTGCCTGGTGACACCTGCAGGATGTCAGAGCTCCTTGGCAGCAGCTGGCTCCCTGGGATGAAATCTGGAACCCGGGTTTGGCATGAGCCCCAAGGTCATGGGCAGAAGAAGTCTGCCCAGGGGTGCATGGGGATTTTGGTGTAAGCCGTCAGCCCTGTGGCAGGCAGTGTCCTGCTCAGGGCAGCCGCAGTGTCAAGGACTCACTCCTTCCCTCCTGCAGCTCAGGTTTTCCCATTTGTTGGTGACAGGGCTGGGGACAGCTGGTGGCACTTGGGGTCCTCCACAGGAAAGGACTCCCTGTGACTTTGGCTGCTTGCTTCCTCAGGGAGCTCCTTGTTCCGGCTTCTGGCTGCGCCTGTGCTGCGCACAGCTCCGGAGGGGCTGGTGGCACCCTGAGCTGTCAGTAACAACGACTGAACATGTCAGAGCGTGCTGGAACAGAGGGTCAGGACATGCTGAACAGCCACCAGCGCCATCAGGGAGCAAATTAGGGACCTCTGCACGTTCCCAGCGAGGCGAGCGCTGGCAGTGCCCGTACCCGAGTTATGGATGCTCCTGACGAGGCAGCCACGCAATTAGATCACTTCTCAGACCCATTAAGCGTCAGACCGAGACTGAACGACTTTCCGTTTTCTTTGCAATCGCTCATACAAGACGTTTATTGTTTGCCTCTTGCTGCTCAGCGTGGCGGCGACGCGCTCGAGCGCGGCCTCCCCCCAGCCCCAGCTGGGTCACACCCGGGGAGGTGCCACGGCCGGCAGGCGGGCGGGCTGGCCACACGCCGCCCAGGCAGTGCCCGCGTGCGGGCTGTGGCAGGACGCACCGCGACGGTGGCGGGGCAGCGGGCGGGCACGGCGGGGCCTACACCCTGCCCAGCATGCGCGCGATCCACCAGTTGCAGGGCATGATGATGCGGCAGATGACCCTGCCGCCCTGGTAGCAGTAGGGGTAGGGGTAGTAGCCCAGCAGGGGCTCGCAGACCCGCCGGCAGTAGCGGTTGGCGCGGCGGCACTGGGCGCAGCAGTAGCCTCGCTCGTCCCACAGAGGGTGGAACTCCAGCCCGTTCTCCGACTGCCGGGGAGAGACAGAGTCAGTGCAAGTGAGGGGGTTGCGTGGCTGAGGCCCCCCGGGAACATGGATGGGACAGCCTGGGCACCTCGGGAGGAGCAGAGCTCCCTAGGAACATGGAGACACCCCAAGGGCATGCACAGGCCACCCCAAGGAGCACAGCGAGGACACCCTGGGATCAGGGCCAAGACAGCCCAGTACTGCGGCCAGGGCACCCCAGCCCGTGTCCAGGACACCCCAGAGTGTGATTCCCTCACTCACGTAGTCGTTGACGGGCAGGTCCTCCTCGGTGAGCTGCCGTGCCCGACGCTTGGGCCCCGCCTGCGTGTCCTCCAGCTTGTGCTCGCTCCCCGCATCCAACCAGCTCTGGCTGTCTGTGAGCAGCTCAGGGTCTTCTTCTTCTGCCCCTTCAAGGTTGGCCAGCTCAGGAGCTACAGGAAGAGTCCAAATGTTGCTGTCAATAACCACGGAACAGGGGGACAAATGCAGCAGCAAGAATTAATGTCTCTACCAGAATTTGGTGCCAAGATGCACGAAAAGCCCACTGGCACGCCAGTGCTCCATTGCCTCCCACTCTCACCCAGCCTGGGAGCAGGGCTGTAGGAGATATGGCCCATTCCCATGCCCATGGGTGGGTGCTGTGGGCTCAGCACATCCTCATGGTGGGCTCTGCTGCTGAGGGGTGGATTTCTAGAGCCTCATCAAAGCAACGTGATTTGGCATGAGCCCCAAGGCCGTGATTTGGGGCAGATTATGCCCAGCTACAGCTCTCTTAGCATAGGAAAGACCCAGAGCAGCAATAATTTCCTTTGCTGGGGGAGATGCCAGACAGCCTTGGGACACTGCTGTCCTGGTAAAGGCTTTGGGTGCACCTTGGTGACCCAGCTGGACCCAGGACACTGCTGCAGGTGGCGTCTAAGGGCAGGGACGAGGAAGCAGAAAAGGAACGACAGTCAAGGGCACCAGCCTCCCTCTGCATCAGGGGTCTCTGGTGCCCACCTGCCCTCTGGACCACCGGTGAGCTGGCCGGTGCCCGTGGGCGATGCCTTGTGCCTCTGTGGCTGCAGAGCAGAGGGAGCTTTCTCAGCAGGGATTTTTAAACTGGCTCATTCGGCTGGAAGTGGGTTAGAGAGAGCGGGTAATTACACTGGCACATCTCAGAGGCCACAACCTCTGCGAGGGCTGTGTAGTGAGCAGCTGGAGGTGGCAACCCCACCGTGTGATTTAGATGCAGATGTCTGCTCACACTCTGATGTTCATGTGGTGACGAGAATTTAGGCGTCCCAGTTTCCAGCGGCGCTGCTTTCTTTCCAGGTACAAAGGATTATTTTTTTTTCCCCCTTGTTATGAGGAGGGTGGCCACTCTGCAAAGTGCAGGGCAGTGGGGAGCCGGCAGAAACAAGTGCTTTGCAGAGAGAAACTTCAGCCCCTGCTATTACATTGGCCATGATCTCCTGTGGTCATGGGCAACACTGTGCTCATGTCTGAGATGTACAGCGAGGCTGTGAAAGTGGGTTCCCACCATGGCACAGAGGGGGACATGGCAGGGGGCCCACAGGGGTGTGACAGGGCTGTTCCCGGTGAGGTGGCTCATGAGCCCCTCGGGGAGGAGATGGCTCCTGGTACCTGCTATTGGTGTGGGGTGGATCCAGAAGATGGTCACATTTTTGCAGATATCAAAAATTTTGGAGCTCTTCAGGAATTCCTTGTTCTGAATGGGCTTTTCCCCAGGCACCCAGACCACAGACTGCTCAAAGTAGGTGGTGGTGATTTCTTCTCCCTGGAAGAAGAGCAAGGCTTCACCCTGGCGTGGTGAGACACCCTCTCCCCACCACTGGCTGCTTCTCCTCCCCTTGGCTTACCCAGAGGCACCTCTCCCCTCCCAGAGAGCAGCTGGACTGCACCTGCCTTGGCTCATGGTGCTCACGGGATGCACACGCAATACCCCGACAGCCCATCACGAGCCTTGGCTTTCCTGTCCGCCTTCAGTCTACACCACCCTGCGCTCTCCTCTCTCAGTTCATCATCCAAGACTCTTTTCCTGTGCAGTCCCCACTACCTGGAAGAGCCTCCTGGAGCCCCCCATGTCATTTAAAACACTAGATTAAAACATTTCTGCTCTGCTTTGCTCCTAGGAGTTAATTCTTCTCTCTTTCTGCTACTGATTTTTTGATCGAACACTTTAATTTACTCCTCACAGAAATTCTTTGCACGGCTGTATTCTGTAATTTATACCACATGTCTCTGCCGTTGCATTAGTCCATGGTGTGTTTTGGCAGGCACTTAGGGAGGGAGATATATAAAGATTATTGGATGGGTCTGGGCCGAGCTCTCTGCCAAGGCAGCGTTGTCTATGTTGGTGGTGGTAGCCCATAGAGCAAGCTGGCAAAAAGCATTTTTCTCTCCAGAGGGTGTCTGGAGCTGTACATCTCTTTTATAGAGTTTTTCCTCATGGCTTTGGGAAGTCATAGGAAGGAGCCAACACATCCTGACCCAGTCTGGGTCATTTTTGGAGTCTCTGGTGGAAGCCGCGGGGTCGGGGAGGTGCTGCCTGCAGGGCCTGGCAGCGTGCAGGCTCCGAGAAGACATGACTAGAGCTTAAATCTACATTTATCTCACTGGGTTTTACATTTCAGCTCTCTACCCGGGGCAATGTTCTGCTAAAGCCTGGGAAGTCATATCCCTTTTACGACGGTAGCTGAAAAGATCTATTAGCTTCTTAGGGCATAATCAAAGAATCGGTGTCTGGGAATTTGGGTCATGATTCAGGGAAATGTTCCTGCCCACGCTTCATTTCAAACACGTGTCCTGCTGGCGTTTTATCTGCAGCAGCTTCCCCAGGGGGGATTCAATCTGCTAACACCCGTCGTCCTGCAAATGGGGAGGCAGGAAGGCCGTGCCACCACCAGGGCCTCGGGGATGGGGACAGGGACAAAGGACAACTGCTGTCAAGGGACTGAGCCGTCACTGCAGGTCAAGCTGTCGGAGAGGGATTAAATGATGGAGTCCACACTTTTTTCCATGCAGCATGCAAGGCGTGGGGCTCCTCGCGCCAGGATGCGGTGCGCAGTTAAATGGCTGCAGGAAGCAATCAGGCACATCAGTGGGACGAAGGTCCATGCAGGACAGGGAAGTGGCCCCAGCCCGGTGCTTCCCCCCTCTCAGGTCTGCGTGCCAAGAGTTTTCTCAAATTGCAGTTCTTAAATGTGGCTGGTCTTTTAAATCCCTTATTTCTGCCTCCTTCTGTTTGAAAACACGAGGCTCAAATCTTGGAGAAAACAATTTGATTGACTTTTTGGTGCCTGCTAATCCTGAGCTGCCTTACGACCTTTTGACTACAACAGGATTATTGTTCTTGATCTCCGGTATTGTGCTGAGAGGTTTTTGTCTGTCGCTGTCTAATCCCGTCTCTTTTCACTTGTTTTTATAAGCAATCCTCTGAAATAAGATCATTTTATGAAGCGATCACAACTCATTATTTCTTTATTGCAGCGTCTCTGGGAAGGCTGGAGCAGATGGGAGGGCGGCAGGAATGGCAGCTCCTATGCCAGGGAAAGGAGTGGATTTCACAGGGCAGAGGGGAGCCCTGTTTTATTCACCTACCTCAAGCTCAGGGATCTTGGCCTCTGTTGTCTCAGGTAGGACTTTTGTCTGAGTTTTGATGAAGCATTTTTGAAGTCCCACAAAGAAGATGCCGGTTATTCCCTACGGGATCAAAGCAAACACCCCAAAAGCAGTCAGGGCAAAGAGTAGGATGAATAACCCATTGTAGGGAGGGTACAGCTGGAGGAGGAGGGTTTAGTCATATTTTTCCATATTTTTTTTGCCAGTTCCATTCAGCAGTGGTGCTAAGATGTACTAACAGGTCCTCATAAGGGATATTGCATTTTATGGTTTGGGAGAACTGGGCTTTTTACAAATATTTTAAGGCAGGTAGTCATTAAATTTTACTCTGCTCCTCTTCTCCTTATAACTATCATGAGCTCTCATTATCATAAATAAAAATATGCAGAATAGCATCTGACCGTTATGGTTATATGAACATTCAGCCCCCAGTTCCTGCTAGGCTATTAGCTCAAAATTTTGCCATATGTCACTGCACAGGGTATTTCCCTACAAATTTTAATTAGGTTTCAGAGAGAGCCTTCTACAGCATCATGAGGTTTTAATGCTCTCCAGACAGACAAATGCACTGGGCTCGGATAGACTGATGGTGATTGCATTCCTTTGCAAGGGTAGATCCAATAACTAGGTCTCGCTTCTAAGATGTATTTCACTGGAGCCGAACCACACCACTATTAAATACAGGTGGAAGCCTGTGTAGGTAACACATCTCCTTTCCTTTGAGGGTATCCCCAGAGAGTCTGGGTCTTGCTCTCCCTGATGCAGGGGCAAATAGTCCTGGGACTTGCTCCAGTGACTTCACAGTGTCCTAAAGGATCCCATCAGTCCTGCTGCAAGACTGCAGGGTCTCAGGGACAAGCTGCCACACTCACGTTTTTGAAGTCATGGATCTCCAGGATTTCCTCACTGCCGTTCCCGCTGCTGAAGGTCTCTGTCCTGGCCAGCGGGTCAATCTCCATCACAATCTTCTTCTTCTCGCCGTTGCTGAAGAAGGTGTGTTCCATGTCATAAACCTGGGAGGCCAAAGTCACACAGAGGTCAGCTCAGCACCCCTCTGGTTTCACATGCTGTCCAGTGGGCGGGCAGGCTGGTGCTGGGTGCCTGACCACCACTGCTGGGGACCCTGCTGTGGGACTGGCTGCTTCCTCACAGCCCAGCTCTGAGCCAGAGCACGAGGATAGCACGAGGAGAGGCAGCTCCCAGGAGCCAGGGTTGGGTGAAAGGCTGCAGCCAGGATGAGGGGTAATGTGTGTCAAGCCCGGGAGAAGATGCTGCTCCCACACTTGGCACCAGGAGCTTTGCCAGAGCTCAGCCTTTGCTGGTGTTTTCTGTGGTATGAGCCACCCCAGGCTGGACAGAATTCCCGATTCCATAGGTACTTCATTCTCCCTTCTCCCTGGCTTGCTTGTTCCGCACTGCCTCCCCGGCTTGTTTGCTCCACCACTGTGTTCACGGCTCACTTGCCCCATTGTGTCCTCCCAGCTTACTTTCTCCATCTCTGCGCCTTCTGTTTTTCCTGGAAAGGCAGCGGGAAGAGCCTCTCTCTGCCTGGAGGAGATCAAGGATTGCCTGCGGATCAAAGACCTCCTCGAGGGCTGCTGAAGAGCTTCTGGGAGCAGCAGCCGGCTTCCCGGCGGCGCTCATCCCCACGGGAAGTGGCGCCGGGAGGAGCAGCCCTCTCCTGCTCGCAGGTGCTCGCCGCACTCCGCCGGCCCGGCAGCCCTCAGTCTCTGCAGATGCCTGGCCCTTACAGGATGAGCAGTGGCAGATGCTGTTTGAAGCTCAAAAATGATCCTGCTGGCGCGGCGAGAGCTGGCGGGCCCTGGGGAGCCTCGTTTCCCAAATCAAACGGTGCTGCGTGGAAGCAAAGGGCTTGTGCAAAACCCCTCAAGTCCACGGGGCAGGGAGGAGAGATGGAGGCCTGGGGATGGGAGAGCCCTGTTCATCCCACGGCATGGCTGTGGAACCAGGGCAGGAGGATGCTGGCCCGACTGGTGTGGGGCAGGAGCTCTGCCTTTAGTGCCAACCCGAAGCGCCTTTCACAGTCCCCTGGTTCCCGCACATCCCTCCCCTTGGGTGGTTCCAAGCCTCTTAGCAGTGTTCCCAGCATTGGTATCCCCTGTTCTGCATCCACCTGGGTGCAGAACTGGCTGTGCAGATGGGAACTGATGGGTACCTTCACCCCTGCTTAAAGGTTAGAGGAGTGATGCGCGCCTTGGCAGCCACGAGCATCTCCTGTTGGTCTGCAGGAAGATTTTGTAAAGATATATAGCTCTCAATGGATTTTATGATGTGGTGAGAACAGTCTGAAGCCTAAAATGGGTGGAAGGCCGCTGGTTTTGACTGACAAAATGCACGCAGTGCCATAAATCATTTCAAGGAGGGCAGGATCCCGGGTGGCACCTTACCTTCAAGTGCCTCTCCATTTGCAAAGAATTACTTTGGCCAGCACAGCGGCCAGCTAACCCACTTGGGCTTTGCCAGCTCTCTGCTGTTCAGAGAACTATGAGATGTTTTATAGGGCTAAAAATGACACTTGCTGGTGAATGGTTGAAATATGTCCCTCTGCAAGGCTGTGATGAACCCCTCGTTAGCTGAATCATCAGCTGTGCTGGCTGGCGTGGAGGCTGCTGCACAGAGGGCAGAGCCGTGTCCAAGGCCACCCCTCAGAGGAACAACAGTTCTTTCAAGTTTTTTTCCACTCTCCAGTTACATCAAGGAAGCTTGAAGGGTTTCATGTTCTTTAAAGAGTTTAATTCCCCTTGGCTGATATTTTCGAGTGTTACGAACTTCCAGCCCCCCCCCCCCCCCCCCCTGTTTTTTTTTTTTTTTTTTTTTTTTTTTT
>VXAZ01003489.1:113235-153614 GCA_013399875.1 Gymnorhina tibicen
GTAAATCACGGGGAGTTTGCTCATTGGTGAATGAGTTGAGCCAGGGTATGGTCTTTGTTTTTGGTTTGAAATCAATAGCAAAGCTCCCGGTGATGTTGGTCCGAGGAGGATTTAGTGCCAGGTCTGTGTCTGGGCTGTGGCGGTTTGCTGGCAGCACGTCTGGCGTCTCCTCAGCCTGCGGGATTTTGGCGGCAGTGGTCAGTCTTTCCCTGTGGATGACCTTGGGGATTCCTTGGCCCCTGAAGCCTGGGCGATGCAGTGTCCATGCTCTGAGTGTTTTAAAGCTCTTCCGTGTAGCTGTGTGTATTGGAATTTGCTGTCTGCATGCTCTCACCCAGCTGGTGCTCTCCTCGTTTTCCCAGGGTGAACTGTGCACACACAGGGTGGGGACCATGGAGGCGGTGGTGGGTGCAGGGGGTCTCCCTGCTGCTGGGCATGGTGGTGGGGCTGGGGATGCAGGGATAGAGCCAGCTGAGGCTCTGGGCTCGTGGGAGCTTTTCCCACGTCTGCCAGTGCTGGGTGATAGAGGAGGCTCCCCACTGTGCAAGGATTGTGTCAAAACTGGCTCCGATCCCTTCTGCCCTCCATTGCTTGGCTGCTCTCAGCTCATTTGCGGGGCTGGGGTGTTCTGTGAGGCTGCTTGGGGGGGGGGGATGCTGTGGGGTGGCATCCACCCCCTTGTGATGGCAGCACCAGGACTGATGGATAAACACAGGATCAGGTATTTTCTGTGGTATTTAGGTTCTTGGATATCAGATGCTTTGAAACTCCATGTGTCTGTTTGCTCCTGAGCTCTGAGCATCAAAGTCGTCCGGCAGGACCGCGGATGCAGGAACTGCAGGGACCAGTAGTTTGTGCAGTAAATCTCCTGTGTGACTCTCCAGCAGTAATTACTGTGTGAAAGTAATAACCGAGCTGTGCTGAGTGCTAGGCCAACTCCCCCGGCTCGCTGCTCCTCGCATGTTTCTCTCTGGGAGGTTCCTGTTTGGTAAATTAGATATTGTGCTGTATTTCAGAAAAGGTTACACTTAACCAACGCTGCCTCTGCTTTATTATCTTGGCAGAGCCAAGTGTAACCTCTGCTGGGGTACGATTGGATTTCACATTCGGCTCTGCTGCAGTGGCCCCACTCCCTGCATCCTGCCATTGTGATTACGTTAGCAGCAGACTCTGCTTTCCTTTATTTATTGAGACATTAAAGATGCATGCATTTATTTTTACCATGTTCATAATTGCCGTAAAAACAGGCCATAGTATCCCAGAGCGGCTCTTTGGGAAGGAGAACAACCACGGGGCTGGGGCGAGGAGGAGTGTGGCAGAGAGAAGGCAGGACAGGGCTGTGGGGCAGGTGGATGTCCCCATTTCTGTCCTGGGAGGATGCTGCTGTTGTCCTTGAGGAAGGGGAGCAGAGCAAAGGCTGCTCCTTCTGCTGCCCAGGAGGCATGGAGCCTCCTCAGGGCCAGGAGTGGTGCTGGTGGGAGCCCAGGTGGGATCCCTGCACATCTGGGGGGACTTTGGGTGGATGGACAGGTGGACGGGGGTGCCTGACTTGTACAAGATCCTGCATCCTCAGGGCTCCCTGAAGTGCAGGAAGGATCCTGGCCAGGCTGTGCAGATCCCACCACGTTCCACCACTGTGGTTCACCATGCACCCCTCCCATCACATCCCACCACGCGCCTGCCTCTGCATCCCAGTGCACGGCTCCCACCAAGTTCCACCGCACAGCTCCCACCACGTGCCCCCTGATGGCTCCCACCGTGGTCTCGTGGCTTTCCCCCTGCTCTCTCCCCTAACTTCTGGGTGCTTTTTTTTGGTCCCTTACCTGCTGCCGGCACCAGAGCCCCGGGGCTGTGTAATCTGAGGTTAAAAGATGGCGTTTCAATGGCAGAGTGAATTAGTGGGTTTTGCTTGCAAATAACAACTCCTTCGGCTTTCCTCCCCTTCCTTTACTCCCCTCCAACTTTTAAGCATGTCACCCATTGTTTGCTTTTTTATTAATAACAGAGCCCACTGTCTCTGCAAATGAAATGATGTAAAACAAAGAAAAGTGCCCGCATTAAATTCTCCGGCAGGGGATTACCTTGCTGGCATTTACATATCTATGCAATAAATATTTTAACATGTTAATTATACACTAATAAGAAAAATACCTTTTGAACTTTCAGTCAAATTGACACACACAGAACTGACTCCATCAGGGAATTAAAAGCAATTAGTTTTGTAACAGAGCATAGTCACATTGTTTCTTCTCTGCAAATTGTTCTGTGGTCACCAGCCAGCCTCTGTTTTGGTGAAAGTTGGTGGAAAGACTGACAGGTACTGGAGTTTTCCATGCCTGGCTCTGTCCTGCTCTCAGGGGCCTGTCCCATCATGGGATGCTCCTTCCCTCTTGCAGGGTTTCATCCTGGCCCCGCAAACCTGACTCTTCCCAGGCATGGAGAAATCAGACTTGTAACCTTCTCCGTTTTCTTTTCCTCCTTCCAGACTGAAAACTACTCCTTTGATTCCAACTACGTGAACAGCAGAGCTCATTTAATAAAAAGGTACGTAGGCTTGCTTGAAGGGCTTGGCTTTGCCCTGCCAAATCCCAAGGGTTTAATGTTCTTCCATACTGCGTTATATACTACTTGCTTATTTTAATATGCAAAACTTTTCAAGAGTAATAATTTGGTTTTAAAACAGTACTTACTTCCCATTAAGTCCCATTGCTCATGGTTTGCAATAAAGGAAAGTCTTTCTTTCCTTCTCTTTGGCTTTTTCATGCTGGGAAGGTGCAGTAAGTGAGGTAGAGTGCTGTTACCCTGACAACTTTCAAATTCTGAGAGTTTATTCCATTTGAATGCACAGGAATAAAAGGATAGATTTGGGTGGTGAGATCTCCCTGCCATGTGAGGCGGGGAAAATTAAAAAAAAACCAAGTTGTTTGGGGGCAGGTAATTGGGTTGGATGCAGCTCACTGTTCTAGCTCACTGTTTTAGTTTGACTACCGAGGCAAACAGCACTTTGCTGGGCTGATTTCTTCCCTGGGTGAAAAGGAAACAATCAGTTCAGCTGCAAGCTGGCAGTTACCCTTGGGGGGATCGAACCCCCTGGGTGAAATACCGCTGTCCTCGGAGCCTGGCAGTGGTGAGGGAATGTCTCTGGGAGTCTCATGCCAGGGTTCCCCGTCTGAACCCCACTGGGCTGTGTTAGCCCGGGGGCGAGCATCACCCCGGGCAGGGGCAGGAGGCCGGGCTTGCCGCTGCCTCCCGGGAAAGGCCCTGACACAGCACGATCAATGCTGCTCACCAGGAGCTGCAGGGCTGCGGGGCCGGCTCCCTGTGCGGGATGAGCGTGCAGGACAGGGCCAGCAGCTCCTTGCCCACCTCCCTCCTCTCCCCAGGGCCCAGCCGAGGGGTGCGGGAAGCAAACCGTGCCCCTGCCCACGCCCGTGCCCAGCGGGGCTGTGCGCGGTGGCTCTGTCGAAACCATCACTGAACCAAGGGTTTTACAGGGAGCAGAAGCCGGCCCTGAACCGCTGAGATCCGATCTGAGCAGTAAAAATATCCAATTATCTGCCTGGCTGAGATCCCATTTGTTTACATCTTAAAAACCTGAGCAGTGAGGGAGCTGCGAGCGCATTGTTTAAGCAGCGTGGGTTCAGCCAGCGAAGGACAGGTGTATTTGCCTGCGTGGCTCGTGGTGTTTAACGATGCTAATGTGACTGTGAGAGTTGGCTGGCCTGTGCCACGCTGCTCCTCGCCAGAGGTCTTCAGGCACACTGAAAAAACCCCAAATCTATTAATCTTTCCTCGTTCACACCTAAGATAAAGGCAAACAGCGCTCCCGCCTGCCGCAGCGGGGCTTATTCCGAGGCTGTATTGTTTGGGAAATGCTGCTGCTGCCGGTTCCCCCAGACCTGCCCATCCTTTAGAGAAGTGTCAGCCGTGGAAACATGTTGTGTGGCTGCTGCATTACGGTCTGGCTCACTGCGGGGAAGATAAATGCCTTGTAACATGGGTTGCCTGCGCATTATGAACAGCAGCTCCGTGTAGGACAGCGGTTCCCCTTGCTTTCTACCTTTGTCTTGTATCTGAAATACAACGGGTGCCAGGAGTGCTGTGCAGACATCTGAGAACAAAAAATATTTTCTGTAACATACTGTGGCATCATTTTCATCCTTTGCCTTTATGAAGATGTGGTAGCTCTACTATCTTTGGTGAGTGAATCTCCTCAAATCCAGCACTTAATTAATCTATTTGTACTTTTCCTGTGTTGTCTGCCTGCCTCTCTCGCTCATCCACACGCACACAAATGAATTGTAGATTTGTAGTGCTTTCTTAACTTAAAAATCTTTGATGTCACCTGGAATCAAAGTCAGTGGCTTCAACAGGGACATCTTTATTTAAAAGGTAATGTTTGAAGGTTTACCAATTTATATGTATTCCAGAGCTCCCCCCTCGCGTGCTTTTGCAGAGCATCAGATGGTAGGTGGTCTGCTTGGTTTCCGTGGAGACACAAAAGGGCTTTTCAAAGTAATGAAAATCTCCAGCTCTTTGGGGCTTTGAAGCACGGGGCCGCGTCTTCCACTGACGTTTCACACCAGATCAACCAGTGAGAAAGTTTGGAGAAGTGGGTGCAGGTGGATCCTCCCAGCGAGCGCAGTTTTCCCATGCCAAGGCTGGGCGTGGAAGGAGCGCAGGGTGGGCATCCCCAGGGACACCCTGGTGGCTGTGCCACCCGGGGCAGGCGCATCTCAAGGTGTCCCTGCTGCTTGCAGCAGCCTGGTGTCCTGGGGCACGGCCGCTCTCAGGGTGCTGGGGAGTAGCAGAAGGGTCCCAAGTGCAGCCAGAAATGCAGCTCTTCATAGAATGAGTGGTTTGGGTTGGAAGGGACCTTAAAGATCACCCAGTTCCAACTCCCTGCCATGGGCAGGGACGTCTTCCACTATCCCAGGTTGCTCCAAGCCCCGTCCACCCTGGCCTGGAACACTTCCAGGGATCCAGGGGCAGCCACAGCTTCTCTGGGCACCCTGTGCCAGGGCCTCTCCACCCTCACAGGGAAGAATTTCTTTCTAGTATCTAAATCTCATCTCTCGTCTTTCAGTTTAAAACCATTCCCCCTTGTCCTATCAATATCTGTCTGTGTAAAAAGCCACTCTTCCTCTTTTTTCTGTGTCCTATCACTATTTGCCCATGTAAAAAGTTACTCCTTTTTGTAAGTCCCCTTTAGAAACTGGAAGGGGCTCTAAGCTCTTCCTAGAGCCTTGTCCAGGATGAACAGTCCCAGCTCTCTCAGCCTGTCTTCATAGGAGCTGTCCTTCTTCCATCCCTCTGGCCTGGGGTCTGCGTTCCATGGGGTGTTGGGGCTGCTCAGCCCTTTGGGGGAAATCTGGGAGCAGCTCAGTCCTTGGGTCCTCCCAGCAGTGGCTGTGCTTGCAGGGGCTATCAAGGATCTTTGCGTATCAGATTTCCTTAAAGCTTCATGAACTTGGACCCAGAATCACTGGTTTATTTTTAAAAATAAGAATGCATCATCATGATTAAAAGAAATTCCTGTTTCTGGGCAAGACTTTTGTTTTTAAGCTTAAAGTGATTAGGAGTTGGCTTATAGCCTAAAAAAATGAGGTTTAGATCTTGTGCAACTTCAATATGAAGTAGTACGACTTGGGAGAGCCAAGTTGTAGAAACAGCTCATTTAATGTATACTTTTAAAGTTTTATTTCAAACCCTGCTTCACTCTGAGCTTCCATAAGACCCACAGCAGCCTGACTGTACTCACAGGCTGACACCACGCCCGTGGGCAGGAGCAGCCTGCAGGGTGGTGCAGGCTGGGTGCTGTGTTTTGGGGTGCAGAGGTGCCAGGCAGGGGTGTCCCCCCCACACTCCCTGCCCCAGCTCTCCATCACTGGGTGCTGCGGAGGGCAGGGACCTCCCATCCCCGCAGGTCTCGCGGGGTGTCGGGGCCACCTCGTCCCACCCAGTCAGTGACAGCTGTGTTTCCCCAGCAGCTCCACGTTCAAGGACTTGGAGGGGAACAGTCTGAAGGACAGTGGCCACGAGGAGAGTGACCAGACGGACAGCGAGCACGACGTGCAGCGGGGCCTCTACTGCGACACGGCCGTCAACGATGTGCTGAACACCAGCGTCCCTTCCATGGGGTCCCAGGGCCCCGAGCAAGGTGAGCCGCTGCTGCGCCCTGGGGCGGTGCCCGCTGCCCCCCACGTGCCCCACCTGGTGGCTCTGGGGCTGCCCGGGTGGGTGCGCAGCGAGGATGCTCAGTGCTTGCTGGGGACAGCGCCGTACATCGTCAGAGCGCTGGGTAGATACAAATTAATCTTCACGCCACGCCTGTCAGGTGAGCGAGCATCTGGGATTATCCTCTGCTCACAGGCAGAGAAGCCAAGGCCCTGAGCGCCTGCCTGGCGGTGAGCGAGCGGCGGAGTTGGGATTAGGGCAGGAATCGGAGGCGCCGTGCCCAGGGCCGGTCCCTGCCCGCGCTCCCTCCGGAGCGCCGGTGCTGCGGGCCCTTCCCAGCGCTCCCGGCCCGGCTCCGGAGCTCCTACGTGGGCGCCGTCCAGGCAGCTTTTCCCAAAGGTCAGCAGAGCATGTAGGCAATTAGTCGGGCATCCCACGAGGGTTTAGCTCGGGCCGGTGGGCGAGGGTTTGCATCTTTTCTCCTGCACAGGTGGCAGGTTTCAGCTCTTACAGTCCCCACGCGCAGGGATGAAGTCCTGCTCTGAAATGAGACTGGTATGAGCTAGGGGAAGGAAGTCAGAGGAGTTCAGCTGAGCCTAAGTGTCGTTTGTACTTGGGCATGAATGTCGCTTTTAATGTCTGAGGGATGCAAACATCCTATGCAAACATCCTGTCTTTTTCAATTAAGAAGCCTGAGTGCGGCTTGGTGCTCCGGCGCGGGGGAGCCTCGGGGCACTTGGCTATATCTTGAGATAAGCTGTAGCTGAAGCTCAACTGGAAGCCCCACTGCTAAAAGACTTAAGGATATGAAAACAAAATGCTGTGATTATGAACTGGTCTTCAGCTGTTTAATTCAATTCATGGTAAACATCATTAAAAGCCTTTGTTTTGCTGTCATAAAAGAGTCAAACGGGGGAGAGAGAGTTCTTGCCATCTGCGCCACCGAGTGTGGGATTTTTCTGGACAGAACCTGATCGCTGTATTAATTCTCGATAGAGTCTGTTAAATGGCCGTAGTTTACCCTGTAAGACTCCACGAGGAGGGGAACACAGAGGTCACCTACACATTCCACGCTGCCAGCCACACTAATTGGAGAGGGATGGCATCCGCAGTGATAATGTATTTCCAGACAACCCTACTGTGGCCAAAGATGAAAAAAATTAAACATTTATATAACTGTATAGTGGCAGTTTAATTCTCTGCAGACCAGCACCGTGTCAGAGAATGCAGGCTGATAGCTATCATTTATTATTCTTCTATTACAAAGAAATGCTTTTTCATTTCAATCAGGAGAGGGTTTCCTAAGATGCATTTGTAGTAAGGGATGACTGCAGGAGCAAAAATGTTCATAATTGATTCCCATCCTGGTGAATGGTCTGAGCAACATCTGTTAATTTTTTGTCACATTTCTTCAGCAAAAACCCAATCTCAATGGACTGCAGATAGGGTTTTACAGGGATTACATTTCTGATAAGTCTGCGTGCTGGCTCTGATAACAATGCAAATAAGTTAAAGAGGCTGAGTTGGAGGCAGAGCTCATTGGAGGAGTCAGATGGAAGTAAATATGGTTCAGTCCACTGTGACATGAACTCCTCACTGCGTGTACAATACACCCCAAAAATCAGGTGTATTTCCAGAAGGTGACTTCAGAAGGCAACCTGTCTGTCTTCTGGTCCTGCTGTGGCTAAGGGGGTTGGTGCTCCTTGGTCTGGTTTATTTTTGGGAGGAAAGCAGCATGCCAGTGCTGCACTGCCATCCAGCTGCACCTGCGGGCAGGTGTGCCACAATCAGCTCTCTTGTCTTGCAGGACCCCCACTGTCTCGTGTGGAAGAGCTTGGGGTAACCCTGTGAGGTTATTGGGGTGTTGGTGGAGCAATGAGAGGAGCAGCACAGGCGGGGAAATTAGTGGTTACTGTCACAGAAGCTGGAAAAAAGGGTTAAGAAGTGTTGCCTGAGCTGATTTGTCAAAGAGGAGCTGCAGAAAGTAATCAGGAAAATCAAGACGCTGCGGTGATGGTGATAACAGCTGTTCCCACATGATTAAAGCAATGGTTTTGGCTTGGTAATTTTTACCCGATTTTGGGGCAGAGTGGCAGGATGGGGAGGAAACACAAGAAATTCAGTGACAAGGATGAGCAGGACTGTTGGCTGACTACTGCTCCAAACACAGCCCTTGTCTGAAGAGCAGCCTGGCAGCCCATGTACCCGTGCTTTGCTTTCGCTTGTTGTCCCTGCCCAAACTGCACCTCGTCTAATCCCAGAGAAGTGGGGTGGGGGAGTTGTTGTTGGAGTTTGCTTGTTGATGGTAATGATCTCCTGTCTGGGAGCTTGGCATGGTTCCCCGTGGCCAGTCTCTGCTGGGCTTGGACCTCAGCTGGTGACACCACGAGTCCTTCATGAGTGGCAGCTCTCAGACTTTGTCCCAGTCATTTGTGAGTCATTATCTGCTCAGTGGGTAACCCTGGATCTGCCAAGGCAGGCTCTGGTTGGCAGAAATCCTTGTAGCTGGGTAGTAGAGGATGATCCCTCTGTGGTGGCTCAGGGTGGTCAGTGTGGACCTGTCTGGCCAGTCTTTGCCTACTGAGATGCTGGATTTCCTGCAGAGTGAGGTCAAGCTTCTTTGTCTTAAACCAGTGTGTGAGCTGGCACCAGTGGTGAGTACTTGGGTGTGGAAGCCCCAGGGACCTGCCGGTGTTTCGCTTTCCTGGTGCCACTCTTGGGTGGGAGTGACACCAGCGGCCAGTCCCACTGGCAGGAGCCCTTTCTCCTCCCTTGGAAATGACCTAGATTTCCAGAAAAATGGCAAACCACAGCATGGAGAGTGTTGAGCTTTAGTGGGTAGCAGCAGGTCATCAGAAATACTGCCTGGAGCTCAGCCACATTGCGTATTTTGGGAGCAGGACTTCTGCCCAGTCCCTCTTTACCTCAGGATCTTAATTATTGATTATAAATTCATCTGATGAAAAGATGGCTTTAATTGCTCTAATATGTACCCAATTTGGAGTTCATTATCGCCCAGGATTGTTTTCCTTCCCTCGCTAATTGACACCAAATGGGATGCAGAGGAAGGCGGGCACTGGTGCCGTTCCACCTTCCGCGATTGCCTGGCTGTCTAATTGTTTGTTTATTTGTGGAGGTGTAAAGCACTGCTGGAAGTTTATGTGTACTCCCTTCCTAACGACGTCCTCAGCTGAACTTCTGAGCGGATTTGTTTGAGAGAGGGGTGTTTGCAGCGGCTCTTGGATCTCAGCGATGTTTTGGGATGGCTGGAGAAGTCTGCTGGAGGACGGGGGTAGATCCTGGGACGGGGGTGTCTTGGCCTGTTTCACCGCAAGACGGGGTGGATTTTGTCCGTGTCCTGGTGTAACCGTGGCTCGGAGTCCAGCACTGGAGGAAACCCCGATTTCCAGGCGGAGCTGAGGCGCGTGGTGGTGCCGGGCGGGGGCCCAGCAGCACGTTGCCCCCGTGGACGGTGCGGGCACGGCGGCATCTGCGGGTTCGAAGCTCCCGACACCTGTTCCTCCCGGCAACGTGGGGAAATCTCAGCGTGAAATGTTTCCCAACACTGCAGACTCTGGTGGTGGTTTTCCCGGGAAATGGCAGCACGGACCAGATGTTTCACAGGGTAATTGAAAATTCCATTTTATCAGAAAGCGTTTGCTGTCAAAAAGTTTTATCTTTACTTCAACAAAGAGGTTGATTAGATCCCTCAGGACCTGAATTAGCATCTTTGAGGCTAGGTACTGTGTTTTGTGATTCAGGTAGTTATTCCTCCCTTGGTTTTGCTCATACTGGTACTTTTTTCTTTAAATCTGTTTGCCCTCTTCCAAACATGTTGTTTGTGCGGGTTTGGCTTGTTTTCTTTGTGTGGATGTGCACGAGCACCTAGAGCTGCTCAAATGTATTCTACTGCCTTTTTCACCTTGCCTTGAGCGAGAGCCATTCTCGTACTCTGTAAGTCATAGCAGCTCTTGCCAGCATAGAAATCAGAAAGGCAATATTTCAAATATAAGTTTTTAATGTTAGAGGCAACAGATTTCACACTTATCTTAATTCCCGGTGCTGGCCAGTATTTTAACCATCAATTGTAGAAAGAAGATCACTGGTCCAATGAAGCAGTGATTCACTGTTGGAGATAAAAATAAAAATAGAAAATACGAAAATAATAAGCACACACTAATCATAAAAAAGGCAGCGTTAGAAATAGTCACCACAGCCATAAAATAGTGAAAAAGCTTTAAAATCAAAATGAGAGGGTTTTAAGCAATGTCAGTAATGGATCTCTACAGAGAATTGCTTCTAAAAGCATCACTTCCACTTTTCTGGTGCCTGATCAGCAGTAAAGGTTCATGTGAAATGTCATCTGGAAAGACCTGATCCTGCATACATTTCCACATCTGTGTAACTTTGCTCACTGGGGAGATTTAATTGTGTCTGAGTCCCATAAACTCCAGCAAGATGAAGGCTTCTTTGAATAGAAATGGGTTATATTTAAATAGTTATGTTAAGTCTTCTTTATACTATCACACAGTATAGAAGTAAGATTTGGATGTAAAGGAGAGACGGGCCCATGATATTCACTGAAACTTTTCTTGCTGGTTGCATCCCAAATTATTCAGATGTATCATCATTTAGGGGATCAGGTTTTATCTAGAATATTCCAATTGGTTCTTATGCTCATCTCCACAGTATCTGGGTGTATTTCAGTTGTGAATTGAGAACATGACTAATGGTATTAACTGGAGGCAAACACAGGTATTAGAAACTGTTTATTTTTTTAAGCTGATTTCCAGCAGTCGTTCTACCTACAACCCCCTTTTACTCTGCAGAAAAGCCTTTCTGTAGAGCTGCACGTACATAAAGACCTAAGTGACATATTCTAGGGCTTTGGAGGCTGCATTTCTCTGGAAGTTTCTACAAATTAATAAAAGTATCTACTTTCTTGCATTCACATATGCAGCACAAGACATAAAGTATAACATTCGGATGTGAGAGACAGCACATCCCTTAAGATGGATAAATGCTGTAAGCTTTCTTTACAGGGCAGTGTCAATTGTTACAGCTCCTCTGATTTCTGTATTATTGCACGGCTCTCTGGTGAAGCAGCCTCAGTGAGCTCAGTGGTGCTCCTGCAGTGGCCAGCCTGGAGGGAGCAATCAGCTTCTCACGGTGCTTTGAAAGCCCAGAGAAGGATTTTTCTGACGAGTGGGTAAGCTGGTCTTTGGGAAGAGGAGTTGATTGTCTTATGATTCCCACACTTTTAAATGATTGTGTGTTGAGCATCTCAGTCATCTCTGCGTGGTGGTTACTGGTGCTTTTGTCCACTGATGCTCTCTCCATCCTCCTCAAGCTCCTGCTGGCATTTCCTAACCAGGATTGTGGAGGGGCCTAATATCTTTTGTTAGGTCGTTGAATGTAACTGGGAAAAGTCTGTCGTGCTCAGACTGATGAGCCTCTCTTCAGGATGACCCTCATCATTGCCAGGAGCTCAGCTCCTTCTTCAGAGGGTGATGTGGACAGGCAGAACTGGGCAGAGGGACAGCGGCCCTGCCTTTGGGCTCAGCTCCCTTCAGCTGCACGCCACGCCGCAGCGGGGCAGGGCAGGGCAGGGCAGGGCAGGGCAGGGCAGGGCAGGGCCGGGCAGTGGTCACTCCAGCAGGCGTAATCCACGCATGGACCTGTGGTTGGCACGGACACATCCCTCGTGCTGCTCTCCCTCGGTTTCTCAGTAACGCCGAGCACAGCTTGGAGAAGTCCTTGCTGGGAAGTGGTGGGGGGCAGGGGTGACACTGAAGTCATCTCCGTAGGAGTGAGTGAAGCCAATCCCTCTTTGCAACAGCAGAACTAAATAACAAACAGATGTGCAACCTCCTTTGTTTGCATAAGAAGCATTATCCTATATCCCACGTTCCTGGCACTCTTCCTTCAGTTTTCAGGTTCCTTCAAAGATAGTTCTTGCAGAGACTTCATCACTGAAGTTACTCCATTCAGGGTCACAGCGGTTATAGCCTTTAGATCCTCAAGTTTTTTCCGCCTAAGCAGAGAGAAAACTCACCAGATGTGAACATTTTGGCAACTTGGAAAGGAAAATTAAAACTTGAATCCATGCCCTGTTGTGTAGGTTTGTAATGGATGAATGATCAGCCCAGAAATTTGGAGAGTTTCTACTGTTTTATTGTACTTTTTAATGAGATTTTGTCAAATTTAGTCATTGCTTACCCATATTTTTGCTGGGTGACTGGGGAGCAATTTATAGGAGATACGAAGAAGAGGTATTTCAGATTAGAGAATTTCAGCTTCTATTTGTGCCTGGTTTTGTTAACTGTTCCTAAACTCCAGCCCAAGCAGAACCTTTGCAGAGAAGATCTTTGTCTCAGGGTTCAGCTGAAGGATGGGGTGGTTCTAACCCTGGCTCTTCCAAAGCCTCCTTTTCCAAAACCACTACCCAATACTTGGATTTTAAGATATTTTAAGATAAATAAACAGTTCAGTCAAGCTTGCAGCTTCCTTTCGCCTTATAAACAAGTCAAAAAAAGGCTCACGTGGCCTCTTTTTCCCCTTTGCCAGTAACTTCTAAGGAAACCTTTAACACTTTCCTTCTCCCAGCAGTTAAGACTGGCAAAGTGGTCAAGGTAATGGCCATCAGATTTAACAGTAGGGAAGGTATATGAATAAAGCCAAACCTTCTGCTAACGCAGCAAGCCAGCACTTCCCAATCTCCTCCTGTAATCAATCTACATCGTTAATGACTCTGAAAACAGACTGAACTGCTGGGGCTGGCACCGGGAAACTTGCATTACAAACTAACCATCTCTTATTAACCTTTCGGTGTTTCCTTCACAACACTAATTAGAGCCAAATAAAACTGCTGTTTGTGAAACTCTTAAGTTAAAATATAATTTTCAGAGAAAATATGGTAAACTCAGAGCTCCTGTTTGCTTGGCCTTTCTTTTTAATTATGATGGAGGATGGCTGTTACTTGTTTAACAGAGGCTTACATGATTAATGCTGCAATGTTACTGTAATTAAAACAGCAAAAAAAGATGTGATTGGGGCCCGTATAATTTACAGACATCTCGGCATTCTGGTGGCAGAGCTGCTCTAAGTGTTGCAAGGAGGAATCGTAAAAATTTATTCTAATTAAAATTGCCAGATTGACTAAACAACAGGTGACTTATGTAACTTGAGCGACTTGCGCTCGGGGTGAGAAATCATCTGAAATCAGTGAATTATACAAAGCTGCCTATTATTCCGCTAAATGGGAAAGTGTGCGCTTGCCATGGCAACCCGCGTCAATTTTGCAGCCGCAGGAAAATACGGGGCCCTTTATTAAAGGAATAATCACCGCAAGCAGCGCGGTGACCCCCGGCCCTGCGGGCGCGCGGCGGGCTGGGCCCTGGCCGGGGTGGGGCTGCCGCAGGTCGGGTGCCCGTTGTTCTCCCCTCCAAAACGCGGCGCGGTTACAGCTGTGTGCGCGGCGATGATAAATCGTTGGGACCCCTGTTAACGAGGCCGCACGCTGCAGAGAGCTGTAGGGCAGGGACTGTGCCTCCCCTGGCTGCGGGGGAAGGAGCCCACCCGTCTCCGAAATGTGGTGGTACGGGTGAGTGTCTGAACTGCTCCAGTTCCTGCAGATGTCTGCTGAAGGGAGACACACCACTGGGTTTGTATGTAGGTTGTTTTACTAAATGATCTATGTAATAATATATAAGTCAAAACTCTGTAATAATTGGCACCAAACAGCAAAGAGAACTCACGGCTTTTATCTGTCTTGAGGGAAGCGCTGCCACTCAAAACTCGTGAGTGCTATATTTTATTTCTCATACAGCATATATGAATGTAAGAGTAGATATTTTTAAATGGGTCACAGAATTATTAAGAAGTTTGGCAGCCTTTCCTCCCGGTGCACGCAGGTACGCGGGGAGCGGGTGGGCTGGGGAGCAGGAGCGTGGGCTGTGCCAGGCTCTGGCTGGGTGTGTGTTGCCTTTGCGCAGTCATTTCCCCTTCCATCCTGCATTTAACCCCTGTGTCTGTTTGGAAAATAAGTTCTTTAGAGCAAGTATATTATAGATCAGTGTTAGTCACGATGTGTATAATCACAGTGCGCATAATGTGGCCCCTATTTTTGCTGAATATCTGTAATGGTAGTGATCAGCTTCCCCACTCTCAGCGTTAGTTCTCTTAGTGTTTTTATTTTTCAGCAGAAACCCCTTTTTGTTCCATTTTCCTTATCGCATTTTCACCCTTTTTCAAGTGTGAAGAACGACTTGCTTTGTAACCAGCCGCGTTAGCTACCAGCACATGTAGTTGTGTTTCGTTACCAGCATCCACAGCTGGCTGGGTGGTCAGTGCTGTGTCACCTCACCTTCGGGCAGTGACAGTCACACCTGGGGCAGGGCAGTGGAGGCGGGTCGAGATGAGTTGGGCTCGAGGTCTGGGTGCCGTAAATAGGGGGACATCTGGGTATGTGGAATGACTGGCTGGAGTGAAACCAGAGCTGTATCCCAAAGAAATCCTGGTTAGCGTCAGTCCCTGCAGGAAAAGGAGTAAATTGAACCACAGAGAAAAAAAAAAAAAGAAAAGAAAAAAAGAGATGAAAAACCCCCTCTCTGAATTGAAGCAATAGGAAATGAAAATTGCTGAGATACGCTGTCATGTGGGTAGTGGTGCTACCAACCTTGTGCTGCAGTAATTACCTCTATGCATGCAATTTGTGCTCGGCTACGACTGATTTCCCACATCATCCGGTGCCCAGGCTATATGCAATCAGTCCCAGCTGGAGAAAACGATCTTGGATCATTTGGTGAGATTTCACCACAGATGCTACCTTGCGTCCCGGGGGAGCGCCGCGGAGCCGCCCTGGCGCACGTGGGGCGTGGGGCGGGCACGGGAGGGTCCCTCCGGCCGGGGACACGGGCTGCCGTGTCCCAGGGGGTGCCGGGGACCTGCAGCTGGTGGGGGTGAAAGGCGAGGAGCTTCTGGCACTTTGTAGGGAGAAGACTTGGCTCTGCTGGGTGCGTGCTGGAGAGAGAGCAGGTTTTGTGGTGGTTCCCGCACTGTTTTATGTGAAAAATGAAAGAGCGAAGAGCGTCGGTTGGAAATTTTTTGCGAGAAGCCAAGGGAGGTGGGTGTCCTCATCTCTTGCAAACCAAAATAGGTCGAGCACTTGATTTCCTCTGACTGCTTTGGAAGTGTCGGCTTCACTAAAGAGATGAGGCAGAGGAGGAGCTGGTGCGAGTTCAGCACACGGCGCTGCCTCGTCTGCTCGGGCACGTTCCCAGTCAGCTGCTGCAGTAGGCGAAGGGCTCCCAAGGCAGGCGAGGAGCCTCCGGATTTGCCCTGGGAGAGGAACTTTCTCAGCTCAGCTACCTGCGATCCTGGATGAGGTACAGCTTGGTGAGAAGTTATAAAGGGGCAGCTCTTGTGTGGGAAGAGGAATTTGGCTAGGAACCTGAAGTTAAAACTGTGCATAGTAGTAATTCAGGAACAGCCAGAGAGGCAGTGTTTTTTGGGAACAGTAGCTGCATTATTGGAGGGTATAAATACCTTTGAGGAGGGTCAGGCACACTCAGGTGTGTCCTGGAAGGTTACTATGTATATACTGGACTTTGATTTGCTTTTTACTCTCTGTAATTACCAGTCCATCATCATCATCATCATCATCATCATCATCATCATCATCATCATCATCATCATCATCATCATCATCACAGAATGGTTTGGGTTGGAAGGGACCTTAAGCAGCATCTACTTCCAACCCCCCTACAATGGGCAGGGACACCTTCCACTATCCCAGGTTTCTCAGAGCCCCATCCAGCCTGGCCTGGAACACTTCCAGGAGTGAGGCACCCTCAGCTTCTCTGGGCAGCCTGTGCCAGTGTCTCACCACCCTCGCAGTAAACAATTAATTCCTAATGTCTTATCTCAGCCTGTCAGTCTAAAGCTATTCCTGCTTGCCCTATCACTCCATGCCCTTGTCAAAAGTCAGTTCCAGCTCTGCTGTAGCCCCTTTATTTGTTATTTGTGCCACTGACGCTGCTGCTCAGCGGCACATTTCAGTGGGAGCCGTGTGTTTGGGGTGTCCTGCTGTGTGTCCTGTGGCAGGCTCCCAGGGAGCCACCCCTGGAGCCCAGCAGTGCCGGGTGCCTCGCAGCGCTCACCGGGTGACTTCCACGTCCCGCAGCTGTTCTGACAGGCGCTGCTTTGGCAGCCGCTCTCTGATTAGTTTTGGTCCCTCAGATGCATTGATTTACAGACCTTTCCTGTGCAGTACAGCTTTTCTCGATGACAGGCCATGAAGCACATGATAACTCAGCAGCCTAAATTATTCAGGCAAATTGAATGTGTTTGGCTTGTTCCAAACTTTTGTTTCCTTTCAGTGCTGTCAGGAGCACAGGTAGCCCTGATGCTTGTATTGCAACTCGTTCAAGTGCCAAGGAGACACAAACAGCTCGAGTATAACCCATGTTTTACCCCGTTTGTCACTTACTTCCACCTTGTATGCTTTTTCTGGGCACTTCTGTGCGTCATAAAAATGTTTATCTTGCACCTATGGATTGCTCCCCTCTGGTGTGCTGCTGGGTTCTGGGAATTCTCTTCATCATGTGGTGGAAAAGCCCCTGTAAAATCCAAAGAAAATTCTGTGTCTGTTCCACTCTTTAGCAGAACTATATTCACTCATGCAAATATTTTGACCCATTAGTCATCACTGTAGGATCCAGAAACCTCACCTTAATGAAGACAAGTAATTAAAATTAACGATTCTACCTGCAATTCCCTCATTGCCTGACCTCTGCTTTGTCAGTCTTCCTCCAGTTTTTACGAGGTGGATATGTTAAATTAATTCACTGTAAAAATCCACACAAGCCCTTCTTTGGGCAGCCTTGCCTTGCAGGGACCAACGAGCTATGGCAAGCAGATGGAGAGGAGATGCCTTGTCGGTGCAAACATGTCCCCTGGCTTTCTGGAGACTGTTCAGGAGCTTCTGGGTATAGCTGAACGAATTGGCTTTCACCCTCCAAACACGTGTCTGGAGATTTAGGACCTCACTCGAAGCCTTTTGAATCCAGCAGGATTCTTTCAGCTGGGACCATTGGGCTTGAAATAGGACCCGAGAGAGATGGCATCCTCGGGGGACGTGCTCTGAACCTTGCTTGAGACATCGGTCGTCTGAGCCTGCGTTCAGAAGTGAACTGAGGGAAAGGAGGTCTCTGCTGCTGAGCATCTCCCTCATTCAGTGAACAAGACAGAGCCTTGGGACATGGAGGTTTGCCTTGGAAAATTCCAGCTGCAAATGAGATGCATGATTTTAGGAATTAGAATAATTACCCCCTGGAACAGGTTCCCAAGGGATGTGATATATTCTGTATCACTTAGAGTCTTTAAATCACATTTGCATGTTTTTCGGAAAAGCGTGCCTAGTCACTCAGAGTGAAGGGCTGTGCTTGAGAAGCGCAGCGTGACAGGGCTGAGCACCCCCTGCTTTGCAAGGGAGCGGGGCAGGGAGTCACCGTGGTCCTGCACGGATTGAGCTCTGCAGATCCCTGGAGCAGTGGGTTCTGGCACATCCTCAGGAAGAGCTCATGGCTGTCCCCTTGGCCGGTGCTGGCGGCTGTGCAGGAATGTGCAGAACTGAGCAAGTAATGCTGGGGATGAGTCAGGAGTGAACTCCCCCAGCCAAAATCTGCCTTCTCCTTCCAAACACACACAGTCCCTTCCTCTGAATCAGATGTCCCCAGGCGCTGAGCAATCCTGCCTGTATCAGTGTTTCCAGGACCTTCCCTCCCACCACTCCCTGAGTGATGAGAATATTTTTGAAGATCTCATTTCCTGGCCTTCCCCTTTCATCTCTCAAAACAGCAAGTAAATGAACAGCCCTTTAGTTTTTAGTTACTGCTCTGCACCCAGTGAGCTATCAGAGGCTGTTGACAATGACTTTTCTCTTTTCCGTGCTCCTGCCTGCAGGATTTGGGGAGATAATTCATTTGGTCCTGGTGCTTTGTCAACTTTCAGCAGCTGTAATTGCCTAATGATCAGTGCTGATGCTGTTGTTAAGCCTGTTAAAACTTTGTCCTGCTGAACAGCCAGACTGTGCCTGTCTCATCATGTTGTGCCTGCTGTGCTGACTGGGGCTGCCTTTGATGCTCCCACCCTGGCCCCGTCTTTGGTTGATGCTTCCCACCCACCTCAGGCACTGCCAAGGGGATGGATGGATGCAGCAGAGTGCTGCCCACGCTGGGGAACTGCACCTGGAGTTACAAATAGCAGAAGAATAATCCCACAGAGAGCCAGATGCTTTCCAGGATGAATCCCCTCTCGCCTGTGTCAGCCCCAAGGAGCCTGGAGCTGGTTGGTGAAGGTGGTCTGGTGTCTGTGCCCTGGTGGGGTGGGTGGAAGCAGCTCTCTGGAGGAGGCTCTCACTGGTAGAGCACTGCCGTTCAGCAGCCTGCTGCCATTTCTGCTTTTCCATCTCTCGGGTGCCTTTTCCACCCTCATTATCATTTTTTTAGGGCTCTAAATGGCCGCATTTTGTGCTGTCGCCTTTTTTGCTGTTCATCCGAGGTGCCCAGCTGGCTGGTGCCATCTCTCGAAGCCCCCGTCACTCATCCTCGCCTCTTCCAAGGCTGTTTTTTAATGGCACACGCTGAACATTAGTGCATTACCATCCCTTTTCCAAGAACAGTCTCCATCCACTCTTCTCCCGTCCCCCAGTGCCTCATCCAATTTAATTAATTATACTTAGTATATTACGCATCCTGTCAAAGTTTTTCCTTTCCGAGGTTTAATGGTTTTTTAATTCTAATGCATGCTGCATGTGTAAGTGTTTCAGCAAAGAGGCGAGCGTGCAGTGGCGAGGAGGCAGCATTACATCCGCGTGCCGCAGACAGCCAGGGTGGGTCCCTGTGGGGAGGCTCCAGTGGAACTGCTGCAGGACCGTGCTGCCTGCCTTCCCTCTGCACCCCCTTCCTGTGCTCGGGGAGAATCAGGCTGGTTCCACTGCGGAGGGGCACGTTTGGGCTGAACCCCCTCGCCTGTGGTGCATCTCTGTGGAGCGGGACTCGGCCCCGGCACCGGCTGCGTCCTCTCTGCGGCTGCAGCCCCGTGCTGAACTCCGGTGTAATGAACTTGACTCTTCTCGTGCTAACTCTGTCTGAAAGCACCGATTACATCAGTCATTTCAGCCTTGCTTTATCCCTTTGAAGAAGGGCGGTGTTGAGGATGCGGTGGGGACTAGACTAATCAGGTAACGCCGGCTGGGGCTGGTACCTATCGCTCTTTATTTCCCAGTGATGCTTAAAAGGTTTGGTCAGGAAAGTGGTTCAGGAGGAATGACTTTGTGGGGTCTTATACTGACGAGCTTTGGGTATTTCCAGATGAAACCTGCTCAGACTAAGAGGGTTGTGGGTTGGTGGTTGTTTTTTTCTTGCCTGTCAGTGTTGCAAAGTGCTTAGGTTTTGAAAATCCAGCTGGGCTCTGTCTGTCTGTCACACCATCACTGGGAGCAACGATGCTGTGGTGCAATTTAGCTGACAGCCCCGTGAACCGGGGCCAGGAACCAACACAATCCAGCCTGACCTCGGGGCAGTGCTGCAGGAATGTGCCTCGGGAAACCAGAAATCCTCTGAGGCTGTGCCGGCAGAGGCTGGGGCAGAGCCTGCCAGGCTTCAGCAGCGCTGGAACAGCCCGTCCTGGGGAGCAGGGGCCTCCCATCTCTGCGCTGGAGCCACAGTAAGGGATGTGCAGGAGGATCCCCGTGTGCTGTGCAGCCCCCCATGCAGGGCTCAGAGTCACTGCCCAGGTGCCCATGGGTTGGCAGCAGCTTGGAGGGAGGGCCGGAGCTGTGGAGCCAACTGCTTTCCTTGCAGTGCTCGTGCAGGTCAGGAAAATACAGTTATTTTCCATTCCTCTTGTTCAGGCATCTCCCTGTGGCTCTGCAGTTTGCAACCCCAGACATACTCCAGGGCTCGTTCTCCATCTCACCCCCATGGTTGTGGGGCCAACAGAACGGGGTGGGGTGGGACAGGATGGGACCCCAGCTGGATTGCTGGAACTGTGCTTGTCTGTGACTCACAGGTAATGTTGTTTCCCCAAGCTTATAATGAGGTTTTAGATTTAACTATTGACCTTATGGTAATTTTACGTGCATGTTTATCTGCCCTCTGGATTAATGAAGGTAAACAATTGTCAGAACGAAGTTTCATCTAATTGAATGGACCAGATTTCCAGACTTTGGCAATTCTATCATCCCTTCTCTTGGCCCCAGGGCCAGTAACCCACTGCTGGCATTTCCCTGGCATTGCCGTTATCCCCCATTGGTGTGGAGCTGGAGCCTGCTTTGAGCCCTCTCTGGAGCTCCACGGCCATGCAGGGAGAACAGGAGTGTCCCTGGGAGTCATGGTGCCGCCTCCGGCACTCTTGGGTGCTGGACGACGTAGAGCAGCTTTTGCAGACCTGTCCCTGTGGCTGTCCCAGATCCCTGTGGGATTTTCTGATGCACCCACCGCCCTAGTCAAGCATCTCCTCGTGGTACATCCCTGCACTTCAGAGTAAAGATCCACCAGCATGGAAAAACCCCCGTGTTCATCTGAAAAAGACTTAAAGTAGAGCACCAGGAAGGGGATAATTCTGAGCTCCAGGGTGGAGGCATGAGAGGTCAATGTCATGATGAGAGATGGCCAGCAACCAACATTTCGGTTTTTTAAGAAAAGGCGAAAAATTCCCTAGCTCTCTCTTGATGATGGGGAACGCCCCATCGTGCTGGGAAGCCTTCCAGCTCCCTCCACTCTTCAGAGCTGCACACTTTTAGAAAGTACAAAGAGCTTCTCATAATGTTTTGCCTTGTGGGTACGTCTATGATTAATTCCGTGCAAGCATTACTGGTGCAATAACAATACTGGAGGTCCTAAAACTGAAAAAGGAAACACATTTGGCTCGTACTTCATACACAATCACTTACACTTAAGCTATTGATAGTTGATTGGGATCTGTAGACTGCTGGGCTGGTGCCACTGGGTTTCTGAGCGCGTTCAATGGCTGGAACAGACAGCGAGGCTGTAGGTTTTGGCAAGCTGTAGGTCTCATTAGTCAGGCTGACTGTATCTGACACGAGAGATTCCCATCCACCAAGATGAAGCTCACTTCCCTAGGCTTTGGCTGACGTCCCAACAATATTTACATGAAGGACAACAGAGGATCAGTGTTAGATTAAGGCTCTGAGTTTCCAGTAGGCAGACAGTTAAATATTCTATTGAAATACTCTTTTGATTATTTAGATAATAATGAAGTTTATGCATGTCCTTGAGAAATCTGGGGAAAGGCACTTGTTTTATGCTAAGCATGCAAAGATGTGTTTAATCTTGATAATAGGAGTAAATTATGTATCAGCGTTTATAACCTCATCTCCTTTATTTCTCACTTGTTGTGCGGAGCCACCAGAAACCCAGCAGGGAAGGGGGAGCCGTGCTGGGCGGGTGGCAGGAGGAGGGGGCAGGCAGCATCCCCGCGGCACCCTGGCCTTCACATCCCTGCGGGAGGAGGATCAGGATGGGTTGTTGTGTTTTGTCCTGGCCAAGGGAGGTGCCGGTTAAGTAAGACATTAACCGTGAGCCCCCTGAGGAGAGGGCAGGGAGGCTGCTCCAACAGGCGCTGGGCCAGGAGTTGGCCCAGTACAGGCATCCAGGAATTGCTTCTTATCTCCCCCAGCTGTAATTTCTGTTTTGTTGGATTTTTATCAGAATCGTTGAGTTGCCATTTTCTGACCGACGCCTAATTTTGAATAGGACAGAGTAATAATGCGATTTATTGCTGCCACTGGAATGTGGCTGCCTGGCTGGTCCCGCGTTACCCTGACAGGATATGTGAATTTGCTTCGTCTGTGACAATAGCAGAGAACAGTAACCTTTGGATTAATTTGTTTTAGCGACTAAAGTCCCATTAAATGGAAGGCAGCTGGTGTCAGAGGCATAAACGGAGACAAAGTTTTGCTCCCAATTGTGGGAAATGTGTTTAAACAGACTAGAAATGTTTCCATCTCTGCAGGGTATAATATACTCAAATGGTTGCATTAACATGAAAAAAGTATAAGAAAGAGTGTATTTAGGACAATCCCTCTGTATCCAGTGCTAATGAAATTGAATTCCAGTAATGAAGTCGAGGGTTGTATTCTGCACCGTGCGGGCGGCGCAGGAGCTGCCATCAGCATTAATGGGAGCGGTGCCGAGGAGCTGCGGAGCCGTAATGGCTCGAGATGGAAGAGGTCCATCAGAGCCCGGAGTGCTCTCCTCTCCCAGGGCTGGATCCCGCATCCCAGATCAGTTAGGATGCTAATGAGCCCTGGATGGAGGCATGAGTAGTGGAATTTCGGAGGTGAAATCCCCGCCGCTCAGGGGCCAGCACGAGCTCCACGGACCACTTAAGAAAAGGATTAATTGGAGTTTAAATGGTGTGTTCTGCCGGCCTTCTGAAATGGAATTAATTTTTCTTTGTGAATGAGGTGGGGATTGGCCTGCGGTCCTGGGTGAAGGGGAGCAGCCAGCATTAAATTGCATTCCAGCCCATAATACCTTCTGGGTCTGACTCCGCTGTAGTGCATGGCATACCCACACACCAGCTCCTCCTGCTTCTGGTGATCACCCTCCTTCCCATAGGCTGCTTCTCATCCCAAAGGCATCAGCATCCCCAGAGGAAATCCTGTGCATCAGGGCTGTCCTTCCCTCTGGCGTGCAGCTGGCCAGGCACCCAGGTCTGTCTGTCCCTCAGTCATAAAACAGGGACAGTTCTGCAGAAGAGAGGGAGTTACTAATGGCAATATGGAGCAGGGGAAGAGGTGAATGGGCCAGCTCTTGGCTGGTGGAAATCAGTGGGAGCCCTCAGCATTTCCTGGGAGCTGTCTGTGTCTGCAGCAGCTGGGAACGAGCCTCCTTGCACACCTTCACTGACCATTCCAGAAGCACTGCCCATGACCTGCATGCAGCCATGGGTCCTTGTCAGCAGTTGCCCAATAAATTAATCTAAATCACAGCCCTTGTTTCATTAAAATAATTCCAGTGCTTTGTCCAAGCACTGTTGACCTTCTGTGTCGGGACAGACAATCCAGGATTAAAAATACGGCATTTTTAGCTTGCATAAATCCCGAATAATGGTGAAAGAGAGGAAAAGAAAGGCTTCTTGTTGCGGTAAAGAGCATTTGTCACTGTCCCTGGTTATTAGTATCCTCTGAGCATTGTGCAGGGGAAGCCACACCAGGATTACATTGCTGCGTTGGCTGGAGATTTCTTATTAGGAAAGGCGAGGAAGGCTCTGTAAAGCCCATAGGTCAAAAATATAATACACTATTCCCCACCTCTTGTTTCCTGATATTATGCTATTAGAGGAGATAAGGGAGAGGTGCAGAGTCTTAATTTACAAGCAAATGATGAACCGTGGCTGGGGACTGTTTGTATTTTGCTGGAGCTTATTATTTTATCCGGAGTGTAATGCGGTGGATCACCGGCCCCGAGCCGGGAACAGCCACTCCTGTTGGGGTGGAGGGGGCGTGGGCTCCGCTGGTGTGCTGAGGGTGCTGGGTGCTGCGCAGGGGCTGGGGGACCAGCCTTGCACCTCGTGCATACACCCCCGAGAAAATGAAGGTGCTGGAGTTGAAAAGAAACCCCGAAGTAGCTGGAAGAGGAGTGTTAAATAATGCAGTTGCGCATTGTCCATGAAAGATGGCTAACCATGAGTAAACATCCACAACAGCGTTTGATCCCTTCGTGTTTACTATTTATTCATATTTATTATTCATAAATTCTGTCACAAATGTTGGGCCCACACCCCAGTGAGACATTTGCATTTTATTTTAAGTTGATTTCCCCCCCCCGCCCCTCAGTTTCATGAACTGAGATTTAATGATTTGCTTTTCCACATTGCTCCCGTGCTGGCTCTCCCTGGTTCTCCTCTCCTTGTTTCAGGAAGAGATTTCTAACATGGAAAAGTGATATTTGAATAGATTCCCCTAAGGCAATCAATTTACTTCTAATTTGTCTGGAACTAAGCTTTTCTTTGTTGCAATGAGAAAGGATTGAAACTGCTGTAAAATTTATTAGCTTCCAGGAAGATTTTGAAATGAATTTTTTAATGATCGTGCTGTTTGCTGTACCCAGGAGCAGTGTCATCGTGATTACAGTATAATCATACGGTTGCTGAAGAAACACCGGAATGTGGAGATGGAGCCAGGCTCCCGCACGAGGGGACCTGCGGCACCGCCCGGTGCGGGCACCGCGGCCGCGGGGCCGGGGGCTCGGGGCTGGGGCCGCTCGGCACGGCGCTCGCCGGCTCCGTGCGCGTCCCGCCAGGCTGGGGTTCTTCCAGTCACTCTTTTTCTCCCCTTATTTTTCATTTTCAAGCAGCTCCTCCTCTCCTCTTCCTTGCTCCCCATGTAATAGCACAAATGAGCTCTACTTACTCACCTCAGCAAAGCTGCTCTGACATGGATTGGATTGAACTGAGCGGCTGTTTGGAAATGGAAACTCCAGGGACTATTGTCATCGCCCAAATTGCACCTTAGATTGTATAACAGCACGTGTCATCTGGTCATTTATCAGGAATATTACATTCCCAGGCACTTGCACCTTGCTACGATTTAACTTTGTCTCTTTGGCCAGCGCTGCAATTCCACTGGAGATAATTCAATTGCTCTGAGAGCTGAATGGGCACCTCACGCACCCGCTCCGTGTCTGCCGCAGGTGCGCGGGTGTTGGACAGGAGGCTGGAGGATTTGTACACCGTGGACATTCCTAAATCTCTCCCTGTAAGGAGGGAAGAGCCCGTGCTGGGTGGAGCTGGAGGCTCTTCAGCTCCGGTGCCCGGCACATGTCCTCTGCCAGCTCCTCCTGGGCTCTGGCTTTTGGGCATCCATCCTGTCTCCCTGCTCCTCTGACCGAGAGCTTGCACGGTGGGATTGGGAAGTGCTGAGGGTCTTGGCTGGGTGGAGGGTTTTTCTCTCTCCCACCAGGTCCTCCTGCAGCTGCTGGTCCTCAGCTGCTGCTGTGTGGCTGGGACCCACAGCAGCTGCCTTTGTGCTGGCCTTCTGAGTCGCAAGTAGAGCTGTGATTTGAAATGTGGAGCTTAACATGGATTTTGCTGTACTTGTTGAGGAACATATTTATTCCAGAGGTGGCTGTGGATTTTATGTTACTTCATATTTGCTATGCGAGAGCTTATGTTTAGTAATGACATACTTCTTCCTGCCAAGCCTGACTTCAGGGTAACTGCTCACCTCTTGATGAAAAGACTTCTGCCAGGACATTTTGTACCTGGGGAACATTTTAAAAGTGACCCTGCCCTAAGGTGCTCTGAACCAAGGTTCTGATTTGTGCTGGGTGAGGGCAGTCTGGCTGAAATATGGATATTGCTGCAGTGGGACCTGCACATCGCGGGTACAGCTGCTCCCATGCAGGGCACCTGCCCTCGGGCGAGCTGCTCAGCATCTCTCTGGGCCACCTGGGTGCCACAGGGGTGTCCCCACGGCCTGACTGGCAACAGGACTATCCCCTCAGTGGGTGCAGTGTCCTCGGCTCCTTAGGAAGTCCAGCCCAGCTCACGCCCTGGGCCGTGGTGGTCTCCATCCCAGGGCTGTGGGGTTCCCTAGCCCCAGCCCGTGCCAGCTGGCAGGTCCTTGCCAGCCTGGTGCGCTGGGGCCCTTGGGGACTGCGTGTCAGGATAAGGTGCTCGTGCAGAGCGGTGCCAGAGCTCGGTGTCTCTCACCCCTCTCTGCCCCTCCGTTGTTCCCCCGTCCCTCTGCCTCTCTCCTGGCCTGCTCAGGCAGCAGTTTCACGCCAGCCTGCTCAGCCCCCTGCCACGAGCACAGGGGTGGGGAGCCGCCTGTTTTTGCTGCCAGGCACTCACCGCGTCGTGTGCGTGTGGTAGGTATTACCTGGGCTTTGCTCCTCGCGTCAAGAACATTTTATTAGTGCAGACAATAACAGTTGTATTGACTGGGGCAGGTCTAGGGCTGTAAAAGAATTTCCTGTTGTCCTGTTTCTGATTGTTAAAGACAGAGCAGTACAGTAATGTGAATGTGAATGTGTATGACCGTCCTGGGTGCCGTCAAGGCTGGGTGAGTCAGACTGGGCTGCAAAGGGCAGCACCAGGAGCGTGCCCAGCAGCTCCCTGCCTGCCTCTGCTTGGGGCAGGAGGAGGATGCAGGGGTCAGCCCTGCGATCAGCCACTGGAGGAGCCCAGGCCCTGCTGTGCATGCCTTCTTTGCATCTGGGATAGCAGAGGAATGCTGTTTCTGTGTATCAACAGGCCTTGTTTGTGGCGTTAAAATAGTATTTGATATCAGCTACAGGGCTAAGACAGTGATGGATAGGTGGGTAGCTGAAGGTCCCCGTTCTGCCAGGGAGAAGAGGCTGCTGCTCGGGGCTCTGTGCTGGTCCTTGTGTCTGCTGCCAGGTCAGGGCTGCTCTGGGCAGCCCAGACACGTTGTCCCCGAGAGCAGGACGGTTTCTGGCTGCAGGACGTGGTCTCAAAGCCGAGATGAGTGCTGAGCACAGAAGCGGAGTGGCAGAATGTGCCGTGGAACTACCTGTTGCCTCAGGTCTGTGGATGATGGTGACTTTTGCCCCTCTGCCTGTCAGCCTGGCCTCTTTGAGACTTGTTAACATTCCCTTCCTAATATAAAAGATTGAAACAGTATAATTTAATGTCATGCTTTTCAGCTCCTTTCCTCCCTGCATTTCAGCTGCTGCTGGTGCGAGTTCTCGACAAGCATCGTGGTGTCCAAAGCTGATCATCTCCCTGGCAGAGAGGCACCAGGCCAGTGCTCTTTAATGAACTGCTCCTAAAGCACAGGTCCCTTTCTAGGCTTTCAGGAATATCCACTTGCAGTAACCGGGGAAGTCCTCCAATTGTTTTTAACTGTAAAATGTGCCAGCTTGGAATAAATGGGTCAAGGCAAGACAAACCTGCCCGTGCTGCCTCTGGAGTGAGGTTTGCCTTGGCTGTGGTGGTCCCACGGATGTGGGGCTGAGCCGTGGTGCTGGGCAGGGAAGGTGAGGAGAAGCAGCTGCCCTGTGCCTTCCTGCACTGGACCAGCCAGCCCAGCACACTCCCAGATCCAGCCTTTCATGTTTGTGGAGATGCTGAAGTGATGTGTGCTCCAGCAACGCGCCCAAGGTCACACAGCACAATAAATCAGTGTCTCATCGGGGATGAGAATCCAAGATATTTCTGTAGCCCCTCCAGCCATCACCAAGTCCTCTGCTATCACAGCCAGACTACACAACTTCGTATGCCTGTAGCACCCTTTTGAAGTTAAGCTGTGGATAAATAGGGAGACAGCAACATTTTCTGGGCAGTTTTTCTTTTTTTTCTTTCTGTTTTGCTCAAGTACTTGAAATTAACAGAATCAAAGCATAAGATCATGAGCTTTTAGAGCTCGGTGCAGGTTGTTCTGTGTGTAGGGCTCAGGGCATCCTTCTCTCAAGCTGCTGTAAAGGCAGCTGCCAAAACCCAGACCTCCTCCCCTCCACCCAGCCCTGTGCTCCACATCACTGGGTTGCTGCTCTGATGTAGAGAAAAAGCTGATGTTTTACCCATATATTTTTCAATTAATTGGCTTCTTCTCTTTTAAAAAAAAATTCTTTCTTGGTGGCTTTTTTTTCTCTTTTTTTTTTTTTTTTTCCGAGGTCTGCCTTTTACTCGTTTATTCTCTCTAAGTGTTAAGCTGCTCATATTTTGGTGCATTGTGTTATGTGCTGAGAATTTTTATCAGCCGCCCTAGTGCTCGCGTGTGGTGGAAATACCAATGTGTCTGAGGAGCGGAGGTTATGCACACAGATGTACAGAGCATCAAAATGAATGGTTTGCAGACGGACGGGAAGGAAACCCGGGCTGAGTCTGCACCTTTGCCGCCTTCGATCCATCAAACCGGCCCCGACCGAGCGTGGTCTCGTGTGGGTAATGGCATCAGAGCTTTAATGCTGCTCCGGGCGCGTGCAGGTTATGGGAGGAAGGAGCCGCGTCCTCGCGTGGGGAGAGGTTGTGCTTTATGAGGGCCGGCTGCAATTACAAGCTCTTATCAAATGAAGGAAAAGCCGAGACTGAAAAGCAGCCAGGATCCTGCGGTGTTCGGCGGGAGCCACGGTCGGATGCTCAGCGAAGGCTGGGGATGGTGAAACTGCTGAATTTGATTTCCAGCTTTGCACTTGGCTGAGCCTGGCTGCTTCCCTGAGCCCCAGTGTGTCCTCCATCTGTGATGTGGGGGTGAAGCTGTGCAGTCCCCTGGGATCGACTGACGGTGCAGGAACGCACGCAGGCCCCAGGCACGAGGGTTTGCACTCGCCTGGGAGCCCTTGGACCGAGTCGTGGAGGGTCCTTGGAAAGGGTTAAACCACCAGTCCATATTTCATCACTGTAAAGTGGTGTTGGGACAGCCCCAAGTTGAGAGAAGGGATCTTTATTGCTCCTGTATGAATAAAGCCCCAGCACTGGGAATGACACATTTAATCTTCAGTGGAGTGGACAATCTTGGAGATTTATAAAGCCTCTGTTGTGTGAGAGGTCAGTGGGGATTAAGCAACAAGTTAAAACACATATACAGCAGAACCAAAAAGAACCTTCCCTCCTCCCCCTTTTCTTTCCTCCCTCTGTTCCTTTCCCCTCTCTGCAAAAAGCTTAAATGTCACGTCAAACCAAGCTTAAAACATGGTGGCTTTTAACACTAGTCGCTAAACCCAGGAACCACTGACTCTGAGGGCTTGACACACGGACAGCCCTGTCGTGATGGATTTGCTGCCGTCACTCCTTCCCCAGGCTTCTGTTCTGGTGGTGACAGGTGACACACAACCTGTTGGAAATTAAACTCTGGTCTGTAGAGCCTTAGAACCGATGGCTGTTTGAGGTTCAGTCACTGCTCTTTGGGGTAGGATCACCTCTGCTCGGGAGGGGGGACGTGCACAGCACGTGGCTCAGGGTGGTCTCTGCCGGCCCGGGCAGGCTGTGGGTGGGGGGCACTCCCGGCTGGGCTCCCCCGTTCACCGTGCCGTGTGTTTTCTCCCCGCAGAGCAGAGCGAGGGGTTCCACTGCCGGGAGGAGTGCCGCATCCTGGGCCACTCGGACAGGTGCTGGATGCCCCGCGGCGCCGTGCCCAGCCGCGCCAAGTCCCCCGAGCACGGCAGGAACGTCATCGCCCTGTCCATCGAGGCCACGGCGGTGGACGCGGAGCCTTACGCAGACTGCAGCACAAAAAGGACCTTCGCCACCTTCGGCAAGGAGGGCGGCGAGCCCCCGGCCGAGGAGCGGCTCGCCAACCCCAAAGGCAAAAGAACGGTGGACTCGGCCGCCTGCAGCCCCAAGGTGAGCGGCGCCGTCCGCGAGGCCGGCAACGGCTGCGAGGCCGTGAGCCCCGTCACCTCGCCCCTGCACCTGAAGAGCCCCTTGTCCGGCAAGCCGGCCGCGCCCTACGGCGCCGGGCACTGCGCCGGCAGCCGGGAACGGGAGCCCTTTGGGAACAGTGGCCCTTCCCGGCCCACGGAGGCAGAGCCCCGCGGGGCGGACAGCGAGAGCGGCGGCCAGGAGGGCAACCCGCTCCTGCAGGAACGCCGGGACAAGGACTCGCCCGGCGCCCGGAGACTAAAGGACATCGTCCTCTGAGCGGCGCTCGGCGAGGGGAGGATGAGGACGAGGATGAGGATGAGGGACCGCACGACTCCCAGCGCAGATTGTTTTTATCGCTTACCAATGGTTCACAGATTGCTGTATTTAAAAGCTTTCCCTAAATGTATTGTTTATAAATGAAGCTATCGTTAATGTGACAATCCCACGTGTCTCGACGGGCGGCAGGGGTGTGCGGCCGGAGCGGAGGAGCCGGTGTTCTGCTTTTGCCGGGAGGCGGCGGGTGGCAGGGGCACAGGCGAGACCCCCCCCAGGCCTCAGGAGCGCTCGGTATCCCCTCCTCGGAGTTTATATATTTTTGTATCTCAAAACGAAGATAAATTTCCATTCCTGGAAAGAATTGAGTGGCAAATTCCTTATTCGGACGTGTTTAGTAACCACCCCGGCGGTTTTGTAGTCTGGACAAAGTAGCGGCTGTTTCTTGTGTGGGACTGTTCAAAGCGACAGTCGGGCGAGTTTCAATTCAAATTCACCCAGCACGAGGTTGTTTGTATTTTAAGGTGTTGGTGTTTTGCTATGGACACCCCTGCATTTACGAATCCTTTTGCTGTCACATACTTATCTGTACTATTATTGTATTTGATATTGCAAATTACTGTATGTCTAGTGATGGCAAAAGGCTTTCAGGCTTGAAAAAAAAAGAATAAAAAAAAAAGTAAATCACAATCATCTTACTTAAATTTTGGGGAACCTGCAGTTTGCAGCCCCAGTGGAGCAAGCGCTTCTTCCAGCCCCCACCATTGCCTGCAGCCTCCCCCGGCTCCTGCAGGAAAATGACAGGGCTTTATGGGAAGACGTTTTGGGGAAAATCCTGCCCGGATTGCAATTGTCGGATGCACTGTGCTGAACTTTTCCCCTTACCCGTTTCTTTTGCATAATTTCAAGGCAATGCATGGAAAGGTTTTTTTCCAGAAGTTGGTTATTTTGGTTTTTTTCCAGTTCCCAGATTTAGATACCCCTCGCCTCCAGTCATTTCCAAGTCAAAGAGATGGAATTATTTTAAGAGATCTAAATTACCTTCTCAATTAGACACACACACTTCCAAGTCAGCATTTCCTAGTCATGATTACGCCAAGAGTGTGTATGTATGTATGACATCATGGCATGGATTTTAGACTGTTCTGATTTCTTTCTATCTCTGCATCATAAATAAGTATGGAATGAGCAATAGTGATGTTAATTTAGGGGCAGACAGGTGATATGTAACAACGCTACTAATTCAATTAATGTGCCTTCTTAATGGAGAAAAAATTAAAGCAATTCATTATTTTTTCTCATAATTAAGGACTTTTTTGTGTGGGTACAAATCTACTCATATAAAATTGATTTGAAAATTGAGCTACTTTAATAGCCATTTTGTAGAAGGGACAGAGGGAAGGGATTCCACAGCTCTCTGCTCTCTTGCAGTGATGATTCCTCAGTGAGGTATGAGTAAGGTAGGAGGATTTCAGTTAGTGTATTGTTATTATTATTATTATTATTATTATTGCTATTATTATTAACCCTTCACTGAACAGATTTTTCCTACCCTCAATAATGTTTCCTAGAATTTGAAATTGATTATGGAAGGAAAAATATATAGCTCTTGCCAATGTTTGCTGTACCAGCAAGTTGAAATTAGTGGTTTCTAGAGAAAGAGTCTTTCTAGGTCTACATATCATGATAAAGTATTTGTTACTTGATTTATTTAAATGAAAAACAACAAGAAAACAAGTTCCAGTCATTATTATCCTCAAAATAACATTAAACTCCAGCCATTTATTTCTTCAGGGCAGATTGATCTTGCCTGAAGCCACAGCTGGTCCGAGACAGGTCCGCAGTCAGCCCGTTCCCCCTGCCACTTGCTAGGGCCAGGAATTGGGAAAGAATCAACAAAAAAACAGTTGTCTAATGAAATCTGTGATGCTTCCCTCACTGGTGTGATGACTACCTCATTCAGCTCCCATCCCACGCGTTAACATGATGTCCTGCATCCCTCCAGAAAGCAAACTGGGGATTTTCTCCCCTCTTCTGGATTCTGAGCCCATTTTTCAGGGATATGTTGTTTCTGTTCCCGCCGTGTTTCCTGCCTGTGTACTGTTACTGCTGTCATTTATTGCTGGTTTTTTTTCCCCAAATGTGTGTTTTGTTATAACACAAGCGAAGAGGAGAGGGGCTGGCTCGGGGCTGTTGGAGTAACTGGGTGTTCTGTAACTGCTAGGCTGAGTTTATTCTGATGTTACCTGGTTTTGTCAGCTCTGGGAGGTTTTTTGTGGGGGGAAACTTCTCCCATGTGTTTGCTGAGAGACAGAGGCTGCGATGCCCCGTCTGTCAGACGCTCTTGGCTTCCCAGGGCAACGACTCCGTGTGGCCCCGTCATCCCCCCACACCTCTGCCGGGAGGGGACCCAGCTTCCCCACAGCCCATCGTGGGGTGGGGAGTGTGGGTCCCCCCCAGGTGCCCCTCATCATCCCCCGCTGCCTGGAAAAGCGCCGGCCGTTAATTCCTGCCGAGCGTTGCCCTCTGCCTGCGGAGCTGCCACCACCAGCCTGGTGTTTCGGATGAAAAATAGATGCTAACTGAAAAGGAAGAGAGAAAAAAAAAAAAGAAAAAATAGAAACATTTCTCTAATTTACCCAGAGGAAACGTTCCTTGCCACTCTGAATAAAAGCGCAGCCGAAGAAGAATGTGAACTAATTCTGTATTAAAAGGGGGCATTAAAGAGGTCAGTAAACCCTTATGCCTCCAAGAAAATCATTTAAACACCAGTTTTCTGGGCTGACCCGGGCTGCAGCGGGGGATGTGAGCGAGGGGCCCTTCCCTGGTACAGCCTTGCTGTGCGGGGCCAAGGGGAGACCCAGAGAGCAGCCCCGGCTTCGCTGCCTCGGCCCTCTCCAGAATATTTTGGTACTCCTGTCACTGTCCTTCTGTGTCACTCGAGATGAGTTCAGGCTCCTGGGCAAATCGCAGTCTCTTGGTTTTTTCCTACTTGCATGGAAACTGGCCATGCAAAAAATGTTCCGAGCTGCAGGGCGGGCAGGAAGGCTTTTTGGAAGGGTTCCAGATGTAATTATTGTGCTTTTTAATAACTTAAACCTGTCCTCAGATTTGGTTTAGGAAAAATCGCTGGGATCTGTTGGTTTCCTTCAGGCAAACTTGCTCTGCTCCCCTGTTTATCCAGGAGAGCAGCAAGCACCGACGATTCTCCCCCGAGCATGACGAGGACCCCATCTGGAGCAGCTTTGGGGCTGGGGTCCGGGGGCTGAGCTCTTCCCTGCTTCCCTGAGCTCTTCCCTTGGGAGCCCCTGGCCTTTCCCACCCTCCAGGCTGCAGGACTGTGCCGGGAGGGATGGTGGAGGGCTGGGGGGCACAACTGATGGCTGGAAAAATCCCCCCCACCAAGCACTGTCTGCTGAGGTTGTTGCCGTTCCCTGTTTGTTGTGAGCTGGAGGTGGCCTGTGGATCACACTTTGTGCAAAAGTGAATTCCTTTCTTTTTTATTTTAATTTTTCCAAATAGGAAACAAGTTGCTTTTGTGAAGAACACACTGTCTGATGAATATGTTGAAATTATTCTTGGGGGGGGGAGGGTGGGAGGAAAAAAAAAAAAAATCTAATTATGAATGGAAACACATTTGTCTGTCATTGGGGAAAATTGATGGTCTTGTTGCTACAGCTGCTTTTGCAGCTATGGGTAATCTCTGATCCAACCTGTGAGCTGCGGTACCCGCCGGGGAGAAGCCCAGCCGCCCCCGCTGCGAGCTCTGCTGAGACTGAGACGGAGCCTTCGCCGGCGTCAGCTGATGTTCAGCTGATCTAAGCTGGGGTAGAGTCTCCAGACACCCCTCACAAACTGGCTCTCAGCAGCACCCGCCCCCGGCAGCCCGGCGGGCGGCGGTGGCTGGGCGGCCGCGGGACTGAGCGCGGTACGTCTCGTCATGGTGTCTCCGTTGCCGAGTATATGAAGAATAAATTGTTGTATATGCTGATATGTATGTTATGTACATTTTCACAGTGATTGAATCATTGTAAACGACAAAATGGAAAAAGGAAAAAAAAAAAAAGAATCACCATTCTGTCTATTTTATGAAGATGATAAAGCAGCTTTATTAAATTATTATGATTCTGTTTCCAAATGGTGTACCTGCCACATTGGGATTTTTTCATCTGATGAGAACTTTGTTTTCCACCTAAATGTGATTTTCTTTTCTCTGCTTTGAGCATCTAATGCATTTTAGTATTAAAGCAATTATTGAATAAAATGGAAAGTAAGTGTTTGGTTAAATACGCCTCAGTGGGTTTGTTTTGATGGGCTCCAGGTGCTGGTCCTGCAGAAGCCAGCGCACGGCTGGGTGCCACCCCAGTCCTGTCCCTGTCCCACGGCTGATCAGCTTGGGCACCCGAGAGGCTGCAAACCTCAGGCAGAACTTTCCTGGTCCTGAGGAGGGGTCATCACCATCCCCGCCGGTGATCAACTGGGACAGGCAGGCTCTGAGCTCCCGTGAAACTGGGCTGGTCCTTTGCACTGCCACCTTCACGTTCAAGGGAAACACGGCTGTGAGAGGGATGAGCACGGGTAGGAAACTCCTCCAACACGCACTTCTCCACCGAGGCATGGCAGAGAAGACTTACTTTCTGTAGTTTTTCAGGAAGGTGCTTTGGAGGAGATGGTGAGGAGCATCCACTGCCTCTGAATTAACAGTGGTTCATGGACCACGTTTACACACGGGGCATCTGAGCACTTTGTGGCTACACAAAGGCCAAATGCCCCGCACAAGGGCTCTGGCTCAGGGTGACACCAAGGTGGAACTGGAACAAGAGCAGCAGCGTGGGAAGCCCTTTCCCTGAGGTGGGAGGATGCTTGAGCTGCACACCGAGTGTCATCCTGCATGACAGGGACGCAGGAACAGAGGCCAGCTGCAGTTAACCACTCCCGGGTGAGTCCCCGTCACGTTAAACCAGCGGGGTCCGACCGCCTGGCCTGGGGTCGGCTTTGTCCCAGGTGTGTGTTGGCACCGAGACCGCAGGTGATGGTTCATAGCCAGCCCGGTGCAAGCACCTGCAGCCTGTTTGCACCCTCATTAGTGAGTCATTTGGCAGGTGGGTAAGAGGAGATCAATGCGGGCCGTGGGAGGGAGGTTGGTGCTTGTTCGGGGGGGTGGTTTGCAGCCGGTTTGGGGAGCAGCGGTGCTGCCGCAGCAGAGCAGTTCCGTGCCCGAGGAGGCACCGGGCTGGGCAGCATTGCCAGGCTGTGACCCTGCCTGCACCGAGGACCTGGAGCCAGGGCTGTGCCGGCACCGTGGACTCGTCTGCCGGGTAGGAAGTGACCCTGTCTGGGGAGGAGGTGCCCCGGTGAGCCGCCCTAGAACAGCGGCGGAGGCGGTGGGTGGAGGAGGGCAGCAGCTGGGGGGCTGTCCAGGCTGAGTGGGGTTCGCTGGGGGGCAATGCAGAGCCCCACGCCAGGGCTGGGCATGGGCTGACTGCCGGCTGAGAGGTGAAATGAGGCTGAAACCTCCCGGAGGGAAGACTCCTCTCGTGGCATCCCAGACCAGCCCCATCCAGAACCTGCCGGAGCCGCGCGGGTGCTGGGCTTGCTCCTGATTTAATCACCTCCCTCCGCTCCAAGACCAATCAGCTGTGCTGGCTGGGGAACTGGCGATGTCAGGTCGGACACGTGTCCCTGCAGTGCTCCCCGGCCCGCTGTCACTGTCCCCTGTCCCCCCCGGCGCACCCCAAGGGCCGCAGCGTCTCCTGTGCTGAGACGGCGGCGCTGGGCTCCGCATGCAGAACAGCGCCGGGAAGGGCCGAGGTGGGCGGCCCGAGGGAGGGATTGAGCGTCTGCTGCGGATAAAAACGGGACCGCTTCTGTCTGGAAACGCCGCTAGCTCCCAGGGATGTGCTGGATCTCCCTGCTTGGCGGCTGCTGGGTGCCGAGGGAAGGATCCTGGCGTGCAGCGATCCCCGGGCAAGTCCCTGGGGCCGGGCGCTTTGGCCGGGCAGGTCCGTGTCCGGCACCGCGGGGCTGCGGGCGCAGCTGGTGTGTGCCGCTGCTGATAACAGCAGCAGCCGGCGCGGAGAGCTGGGTGCTGCGGGTGGGCCGCGCTCCCCAGGGACCTGCGGGAATCCAGCACTGGTGCCCTGAGCTCCCCGCCCTCCCTGGGACAGGGTTCCTGGGGTTGGACAGGTGGCTGGCTGTCCCTCTCCCGTGGGAGAGAGTTTCTAGGGGTGCTGTACTGCACCCCGAGGTACAGAGCCCCCACCCTGCTGTGCCTCTGGCTGCAGTGAGGGGCTCAGCCGTGAAGACCAGCTCAGTGAAGCCAGTGAGAGAATAAATTAGCAAAGAAAGCAGGCAGCCCTCACCGGGCAAGGTTCAGAGCTGGTTCAGAGACATGGATCTTGTTTCTGTTTCCTCTGGACATTATTCTATATTACATTTGATATTAAACTGGAATATCTAAATAGATCCAAATTGGATTAAGAAGCAATGACTTATTGTACGCTCTGACTGTTAAGCCCACAAAGACAAGAACAAATAAATTGGAGAAATCAAAGGCGTGAAACCACAGAGCAAAAAAATATATATAATATATCTCTGTTTGAGGCAGGGCCCTGCTCAGGGAGTGCTGTGGGCCCAGAGGGGTGAGTGGTGGTCCCTGTCCTGCCTTTCTGCTGTCTGGATCCAGGTTCTGGTCCTGTGTGTGGTGCTGGTGGGGAAGGTGCTGGACCAGCTGCCTGCTTGCCTCGGGCAGGAACCAGCGTCCAACTTCCCCAGCAGCCCCAGCGGGCTTCCACTTGTTTAACTTGCAGCTGCTTTTTGTTTTGTGTTGTTGTCCTTTCCTTCTGAACGTGATGTAAGCGAGCGTCCCCAAAGAGCCGTGGCAGAACAAACACAGGCAGGTGCACAATTAGAGAGCTCACCTCCGCTGCCGTGCACAGCCCTGCTCAGCTCCTCCTCCCTGGCCCTCGCCGATGGAATGGGCTCTGCAGGAGGGATGGCTCTTTGGGGACAAACTCTGGGCTTTAGGGTAGACATCACGCCACTGGCAGGGGTGTCTGGGCAGCTTCTGTGGGGACATGGCTGCAATCTGCTGTGCTGCAGAGCGATCAGTCACTGCAGCCCAGCCTGGAAAATAAAACAACCCAAGAAAGCAGCACTGTGGTGCTGCTGTGGAAAACCCTGCTGTGGCAGTTTCCATTAATACAGATAAAAAATTGAGACACAGGGCAAACAATATTAACCCCATCACTGATCAAGCTTAAAAGCTTTTCCCAAGAAAAATTGTCTCTGGATTGCAGTTAAATAGTGGGCAAGGGGGTGGCTGCCTGCAGAAGCCTCTGCCATGGTGCTGGCAGGTTCTCCTGGCCAGGGCAAGGGAAGGTGGCTGGGATGGCAGCAGAGGGTCAAACACCAGGCTGATCCCTTGAAAAGCTTCAGGACATAAGAATCTCCAAGTCAGTCCTGTGCTTCAGGGGAAACGGCACAGAAGCAGATCATCAGCCTTGGCAGAGGCCAATCTATGCTGCCTGAGGGTGATGGATCGTCTTCCAAGGCGCAAATAAAAAGGAATTATGATAATAAAACCTCCAAGAGAGAAGCTTAGTGTAAGGGTTTCCAGCTTCCCAGATGGGAGGAATGGAGGTTGGTTGGTGGAACTCATGTCCCCCAGACATGGAGGTAACTGGGGCAGGGACTCCCTGTACCCTTGGGGCTGCCCGTCACCTGTGCCAGCCGTGGCACGTGTGAGACCCCAGCATGTCAGACCTGCTTGGCCACCGTGGTGCTGATGCAGCTTCATGGGGCAGGGACCACCTTGGATATGAGGGGGGGGATCTGGGTAGGAGGCTCCAAGGACAGGGACTGCAGCAGCTTCATCCTGGCACTGCCATCAGAAACCCTCTGCTGCTCCACTCCCTCAGTGCCCATGTGGAGAGCAGGCACAGACAGGGTTGTTTTGACTGAGAAAGGGAAAATGAGCAAACAACCTTCTCCGGGTTCCTTTCTTTTCTTTTTTTTTTTCTTTCCTTACTCTCCTGATAAGGAAAGAGCTTTTTTTTTAAACTCCCCTCTCTGCGTCTGCTGCACACCAGCTCAAAGGCTGTTCTTTATGTATTTGATTCTCTGTAAAATTGATCTTATTCTCTTTGGAGGAGTTAGGTTTAAATCACAGGATGAAATTCTGGCCACAGTGAATCAATAACAAATCTCCTATCAACCTCAGCCTGAGGTAGAGACTTTGGCCATGGAGCTGAGGTTCCCTGCTTCCCAGTGGGAAATGTCATCTGTTGATGGAGGACATTCTTTCCTTGCCCAGCAAGCGAGTCCCAAGGTCTCCATTGCAGCACATTGGTTCTTCTGTCTTTCTGCTCCAGCCCTGCGTGCCTGTGCTTGGGACTGAGTAAAGGGATAAAGTCCCCAGTTCTGAATTCCAAAGGAAGCCTCCAACACCCTGCCAGTTGCCTCCCCAGCCCTCCTCTGGCTCACTCTCCACATCTGTCAGGAAGATGCTCGTGGGTGTGAAGGCACAGCACAACAGCGGCTGGGCGAGGCAGCAGTGTTGCTCAGCCAGCAGCGAGCTCTGTCTGTGCCATCCCTCCTCCATTGTTTGTCCCCGTCTCCAAAGCCTAGCGTGGCTCTGCATCCTGCAGTGCCTCTTCCCTGGCTCATGGCATAGGGAAGTTGTCCAGCATTGACTCTCGGAGCCTTTCTGAGAGGGTCTCCCAGGAGAGGGAAAAAAAATTATTTTTACTCTTTTAAATTTTTTTTAGCTGTTTAATTCTTTCTTCTTGTTGCCGTAGTAAATTCATCCCACCTCCTGGAAGGTGATGGGGGCTGGCTGGGCAGCCATGAGCAGGACGCAGTCCCTCTCACGGGAAGGGTCATCCTGGGTCCGGCAGCCGCAGCGCTGGGCTGGGTGGTGGCAGGGTCCCACCTCTGCAGAGATGTCCCCGCGGCAGCCGCAGCGCTGGGCTGGGTGGTGGCAGGGTCCCACCTCTGCAGAGATGTCCCCGCGGCAGCCGCAGCGCTGGGCTGGGTGGTGGCAGGGTCCCACCTCTGCAGAGATGTCCCCGCGGCAGCCGCAGCGCTGGGCTGGGTGGTGGCAGGGTCCCACCTCTGCAGAGATGTCCCCGCGGCAGCCGCAGCGCTGGGCTGGGTGGTGGCAGGGTCCCACCTCTGCAGAGATGTCCCCGCGGCAGCCCCGTCTCCCCTCCCCACTGCCGGCGGAGGGAAGATCCCCCGAGGCAGATGGTACAGCAAAGCTGTGTCTTTATCGGAGGATACTGGTAGCGTTCAGCTGCTTTTGAAGTCTCCAAAGAGAGCTGGGATATTTCTTGATCTGCTCTTAAATAAGTCATTGCCGCTGCTGTTAGCTCGCATTAAGCACTGGAGATGCCGGGAGAGGCGGGCGCAGCTCGGCGCGCCGGGACGGGAGCCTGCCTGCACGGGGCACGCAGCCGTGGGCCACAGCCTCGGGAAGAGACTTGGGGGTATTAAATATTTGATGTGCGAAGTTTATTTTAGCCGGAGCCAGGCTGGAATCGCTGTGCCTCCAGCACGCAGTCAGTCGGAGGAGCGGCCTCGCACGGTTTAGCGTTGGTTTTGCGTCTCGGTTTCTCATTTCCACCTCACCCCCGGTCCCTGCACGTCCCTGGCCACGGGGGCTGTGCCCGAGCCCTGCCTGCTGCCCACAGAGCTGCTCCCTGGCAGCACCTTGGCCTCCCTACACGTGCCCGCGTGTGCTGGGGCACTGCACCCCTTCCGAGAGCCCTGACAGAGGCAGGAGTTGCTTTTTGCTTGAACGCACAGTGGTTGACACCCGGATACCCTTTTTTTTTTCCTGGTTCTTTGCTTGTGCTGAGCTGTGGAAGGAGGAGGGCTTGCAGGGGGCTGAAACAGTGCCCGGTGTCCGGGAGGTATTCAGTGTTAACAGAAACATTGACAGGTCAGACCATGTTTTTTAAATGCTACTTTTTCACTTTTGCTCGTTCCCCTTGGACTGTCTTCCCACCAGCAGCACCTTTAGCATTTATCTCATTCGAGTCCTCTAAGCAAATCTTATCTCTACATTTATTGCATCTTTGGGAATAGTAATTTTCAAGTCAGCTTTCACATTACTCCATATTTGTTACTAGTCCTCTGTCGAGGGAAAACCTGGCTCTTTATTAGTTCTCTGCCTGGTACAAAACATTTAATTTGAACAGAAAGCACCAGGAGAGAGATACATATTGCTTTTCATAACCAAAGTGTCAACATCTTGACCAGACTGTAGCTGAAGCAATCTTTACCATATGGTGGATTTTTATACTTTAACGTCACATCTGCATCCCCGCTGCCTCTCCTTTCATTCCAGAGATGCTGTGCTGGTGATAAAAGGCGCTGTCTCCGTGTCCTTCCACAACACAATCACAAAAGGACCCCTCAGCAGATAAGGAACTAAACCAGAGATACAATAGCTGTGGCTTCCCACTGGCTTTCTGCTCAATAGCTTTCTGCTATGCAGTTAACAAAAAAAAAAAAAAAAAAAAAAAAAAAAGGGAAAAAAAAAAAAAAAAAAAAAAAAAAAAAAAAAA